>PVJX010017963.1:0-37406 GCA_004027295.1 Dolichotis patagonum
GACATAAGAAAGCATAAATTTCAAAGCTAGACCACCAGAGATCCCACACGCCAGCAGGATCACAGCCGCCCCCTAGAGAGGGGAGGAGCTCCTTGTCCTCCCGGCCCCCCCAGTCAACTGCACGGTGCAGGTCTCGACGCACCAGGGTCTCTCTCCTTCGGGCTGCCAAAAGTCTACCACACTCTCAGCCGCCCCCCAGAGAGGGGAGGAGTTCCTTGTTTTCCCGGCACCCCGAGTCAACCACACGGTGCAGGTCCCAACATGCCAGGGTCTCTCCCCTGCAGGCCCCCTAAAGTCCGCCATACTCACCTGCTATTTCTTGCTGATGAATTGACCATTCCATTTCCAAAGTTCAGAAATGGCCAACAGACCACAGAAAGAATTCTCTTTAGGCTCCTGTTTGAAACCAGTAGCTACAGCAATCTGCTGGCCTTGCTTCAGGGCCAGTGTTTCTCCTTTGGAAAATAATTAAATGATAAAGGAAGACTTTACTTTCTATGGTATGTTTCTATTTATATAACTATATTAGATAACATGTACTATGCATCATATATTTATATTTATACTATTTATACTTACTGTGCTGTATTTTCACAACTAGAGTATATTCATGTAGTCTTATGTAAGTTTGCATGCATTTTTAAAAAGATCAAATGCCACATTTACATCCAGCGATTTAAAAATAGTAATGAGTATGTTCATTTTTAAAAAAACTTTAGGATATACTGATTTAAAAGATCCTATCATAGACCATCCATAATCATACTTTTTATAGATAATATCTGATATACTTAGATGGATGATGTTTCATATATTCATACATATGCAGATATATTCAGAAGTATATTCATGTATATATTTATGTATGTATACATTCATATATATGTATATATCTATGCAGATATTTTCCCATATACACATTAAATCAAATATATTTGCTGGTGTGAAGCAGCTCTGTGTACTATATACATATATAATCAGTTTTAAGATGACAGTGTCCAATATTCTATTAAGCATCACTGTTAAGTCTACATTTGTCTACTGTGGATAATGCAGGAAATAATACTTGTGTCCATCTGTCTCATTGCTGTAACAAGATCATCTCCCTGAGTGCCTCCCATCCAGGGCGCTCTCCAGAAAGCATGGGCACCAATGCCTCCAACAGCACGAGACAGTCCATTCCCCAGCGCTGACCACTATGGGTACCACAATTTTAAAAATTTTCACCAACTTGATAAGCATATATAAAATGGCGACTCATTGGTTTTGTGTCATAGCCATAAGATGACATACTAGTACTTTTATTAAAGATTTGCTGAAGAAAACATTTTTTCATTTATTTTGATAATTTGTGTTTCCTCCTTAAGGTTTAGCTATTTATATTTCCATGTTTTTCCTATTGGGTTTTGTACCTATTCTAATTTAGTTTTAAATTTTCCTCCTGTGTGAAGAATACCTATTATTTGTATTTCATAATGTTGTGAATTTTTTCAGTTCTAATGTTGCTCAATTTTGTTTTCAGTATTTCAGACTACTGACGTTTTTAATTACCTACAGTCAAATGTGTTGAGCTATTTTAAAATGATTTCCATCATTGGTGACATTTGCTACGCAGTAAGTGAAACCGCGTCTTTGACAGATGTCTCCTAGAAGGAATGTAAGCCAATGCGCACGCGCGGTCAGCTCTTAGGGCAGGCTGAGCTCTGCTACGCTGAACAGCTCTGGCGGAGAAATGAGATTTCTGCTAGCACTGAGCAAACCCAGAAGTACTCAAAGATATCCAGAGATGTCACATGTGTTTACACTGAAAGTTTTATAATGCATGTCCTCAGTGTTCCTGAAACATCCACTAACAGATCATATTTTCTAGACCTAGTGATGACGATATCTCCGCTCTCATATGTTCTTGCCATGTGACTGTGACTTTCCTCCCAGGGTGTCTGGCACTGTGACTATTGGGCCGAGGCTACCCAAAGGCCATGCAGCTTCCTCCTGCCCTATTGGGGCACCTGTCTTTGAATTCTGTCTTCAGAGAAGAGTCTGAGGACCCCGAGCCCACCGTGAGTGAGAAAGCCCAAACAAGCCTACAGCGACACAAGTGTGAAGTGAAACTCCTCGAGGAGAAGGATGTTTAGCCCTCCAGCCCCACCCCAGGCTTTTCCAGTTCAGCTCCTTTCAAGTCTGAGTCTAGTGGAAGACATGAAAAATGTAACTGTCATTGTGTCTCCTGGAATCTCTGGCTCAAACCACCTTAGATTACTCCCAAATGCCAGATGAAAAGCCAACTCTGACTCCCAAAATCCACTCTACAGGTCCATGTGACAGACTAGAAGTGCCAAGGAATTCATTCCTTCCCAGACATAGGCACATGGTGTAAAAAATACCCCAGTACAAGCTGGTGCTGGGGCACATACCAGGAGTCCCAGCACTTGGGGAGGCTAAATCAGGAGGATCATAAGTGAGGCCCCGCCTGGCCAACTTAGTGACCTATTGAGACCCTGTCTCAAAAAATATATACTTTTTAATATTTTTAAAAGGATGATAACATAACTGTGCAAAGGCCCTAGGTGCAATTCCCAATAGTAGCAATTAATCAATTAATTAAATAATTAATTTATTAATTAACTTTACCTGCAGAGCTCTCCACTGGCTCCTAGATTCCTGAGAGTCCACATTCCTGTTACCTACAGTGATAACTTACTTCATAAAGACTTCTTTATTTTCTACCTTCCTTTATTATATCTCCCTTACTCTCTTGACATTTTATTTTATCTAATATTACTTCTCAACTAAACTACGCGCACGCAAATCCTTATCTCTCAGACTGCTTTTGAGGGAACTCAAACTAAGTAGAAAAATAGACACAAAATATTCATGTACTATGATAGGGAAAATATCTGACACTGTAGTAATATGTAAGAAGGAAACCAGTGTAGGCTTGATGTCTGAGGCAGCTTCCTGGATGGTGGTGGTTGCAGAGACTGAGTAGGTTCTGAGGGACAAGGCACTGGGATAGCCCACTGGTGACTGCTACGGCTGATCTAATATAAGCAATACTAGAAGTAATGCGTGCATGTTGGTGCTCATGTCTTATTATATTCGTAGCATAAACTCCCAGATAAGGAACTGCAGGGTACAGAGGCATTTTGTTTTCAAAGGAGGAGGTAATGTGGAACCTGGAGGGCGTTCTAGCGGAGGCTCGCCAGGACCGGGCAAATGTATGTTAAAGATAATGGAAATGGTCCTGTGTGGCTGAACAGTGACAAAACTACAGAAGTGAGACATCAATTGATCATGAAGGATCCTGTTTCCCAGGCTGAGAATTACAGAGATTCTGTCTGTCTTCTTATTATGACCATTTCTACATCTTACTAGGATTAGATATAAAATGTGGAATTTGCATAATCCAAGCACTGTTCTGTATGTGTCTTTTTCTTAACATCAGTTTCAATCTTGCTCTACCCCTCCGTAACAGTACCTTTTCTCATTCTTCAGGTAGCTGCACTGTGTCTTCAAGCCTCTCACTTCAAGCTAAGTTTCTGGGTGAGGGGAGGATTGTGCTAGTTCTTTGCACTCCATAGGACCTAATGCACTCCTTAGGGCCCAGCTCGTGGTCAGTTCATATGTACTCTGATGTCTTAACTCATTCATCCACTTCTTTTCTCCTTTCATCCTCTTTTTCCCTCCCTGTCCCCTCCCCCCACTCACTGCTGAGAACCCTTTGTAGTCGTGCACATTATGAGTCACAGCAGCAACCCCCAAAGGGGAAACCCCCTCTGCCAACCAGCTGGTCCAGCCTCATTCCATTAACATTGCAGAGTGGTAACTTTCCCATTACACAACCCATTTCATTATGTATGGGACTCAGACTGTCCCTGAAGAATTCCAAACCCAGCTGAGTGTGAGCTGAGCAGCCATCTCTCACCTCTTCTGACTCCTCCAGGTCCTCATCCTTCCATTATCTTCCATCTTGTTTTCAGGTATGTGTTTGACCTTTGTGGTGAAAATCAGAAGTTAACTGATGTGTGAGACACCAACAAACAGTACTCCCCACAGTGTGCTTAAAATATTACTTCAAGATCTAGGGCAGTGTGGTGAACTTACGGCACATGTGCCATAGCTGGCTATTTACGTCATTGAAAGCTCTAGAAGGTTTGCCATCACTGATCTAGTGTAATAATCACTGATCGAGAGCTTAAATAATAGCCTTTGGACTGGACCTGAGCAAGTTTTTCTGTGTTAAGTCAGTGCTTTAGACTTCATGGACCATGAGGTTTCTGGCCCAATTCTGCCTTCGCAGTAAGAAAACAGTTCTAGGCAATAACTAACTAAACACACAGCCAGGACTTCAATCCGCCTATTTCACTTTGCCATGTAGCTGTCACTTTTGCTCATCCTCAGCCAGTTTGTCACAGCCTGAAAGCTTAAAACTTCCTAACACTCAGGAACTGAAGACACATATAAAAACTGTAAAGATTGTGACCCTTTCTCAGGCTTTCTATTATTTCTGATATGATCTATGTCTGCTTTTGGGTCAACCCCAGGATCCAGGGGAGTGTGTGTGTGTGTGTGTGTGTGTGATCAATGGACAGAAACATATCCATTTATAGACTGTCAAGACTGCCAACGAGTGATCAGATGGATTTGCTCAAATTATGGAAACCTCATCTCCATTGCTCAAATTCAACTGTAATAGTCACATTTTTAGGAAGAAGGTTTTTAAATCATGAGACTATGAAGGAGCTGAAAAATGAACAGCAGAGTGAACAAAACAATGAAACCTTGCTGAGTCATTGGCAGAGCATTCCACATGAGTTAGCGGGCTGCTAATGGCTGTAAAAGGCAAGAGGAACAGAACTAGTCCCACAAAGACAGTTACTGTGTCTCACATCTCAGTCTAAACAGGCACTGCGACTTGACTGGTCTGTAAAGCGTTCTCAGTTGTGGAAGAAGTTATCTGTCCTTCTAAAAGCAGATAACTTGAAGCTGTTTGTTAAGAACACAAGAAAGAGAGACAGACAGAGAGACAGAGACAGAGCAGAGAGACAGAGACAGAGACAGACTCTTAGAAGCCTAAGCAAAGGCACTGCTCACTCTTCTAGTTTCACTGGACAGCAAAAAATAACAAATAGTGATCTTGCCTTTCCGAAGGCCCTAGAGCTTGTTCTGAGGAATGGCGACTGTAGGTGGGCACCAAGGGACAAGTCCTGCCTGTGCACAATGTGTCGCCATGTTTCATTTCCTGTTGGTCATGTCAGCCACTTTAGCAGACTTTGATCAACTTCAGCTGGTCATCTTTAAAATGGTTCAACAGCAAGTATAAATGAGTAACTAAAATCATGCAGAGCAGCACCTGCGGGGATCGCATGGATTCTAATGGTGACATGGGAATTATATGACACTACTATCCTGATAATTAACTTTGGTGGCTACTGCACTGAAAAAAAAAATGTCCTTCATGTCACTTTGCTCCAACCATTTCTTAAGAACTTGACTCTCAGCATCAAACTGTCTCACCAGCAGAGAAAGGCTGAGGGCACCATTAGATGATCAAAGGTAACAGGACTCATTCTTAAAAGTGCAGGATGTAATCAGTGGACCCCTTCCCTCGCAAGTAGCCTGACCAAATTTGTGCCAGTGTCTCCTAGACACTTAAAATTTATATTTATTTTCATATCTAGTTAACGAAGCAAACTTCCCTGTTATTATTACAACTTCAAGAGAGACCCCACCCCAACCTATTTCACCACAGCGATTTCTTTGAAGTCCAAAATATTTACTGAGAATACAGAGAACAATAATCCAGGTTTTATGAGTAGACAATCATAAATAATATTTTTATTAGTGGTGAGAAATTTCTTTTCCTTATTATTTAAATCCTTAAAGGAGCAACTTGGACACTTTGGAATGCTGGTCTTGAAGGTCTGCCTGTTTTACATCAT
Source organism: Dolichotis patagonum (assembly GCA_004027295.1). Lineage (NCBI taxonomy): Eukaryota > Metazoa > Chordata > Mammalia > Rodentia > Caviidae > Dolichotis > Dolichotis patagonum. Next base: position 5,943 of record PVJX010017963.1, read on the forward strand.
GTGGGAGAAAAAACGGCCTCGTTGTTGTTTCTGTGCAGCTGATTGGAAGTCACTTATTGACTTTTGTGCATAGCAAGCCACAGATCCCTCTTTCCTTTTCCTGATTTCACAGCATAGTGGTCACGTCCGTAGCTGAATGAGATAAATACTACGTGTTGTTTTGAATTTGCTGGTATTGTATGTGGTCCAAAGCAAGGCTTAAATTAAAAAATCTGCATTTTACTTTTACTCATACAGAGATGCTAATTTGCAGATAAAAATACTGAGAAATAGCCACTGGGATGGGAAGCAAAAACACCCAAATACAAATACAAATACAAACCCTTTTGTGTCCCCATAATAAACTCCTTATTCACTTCAGCTTCCTGAAGAATTTGTTTTCTCTCAAACCAAAGATTCCCTGGCTAAAATCTCCTCTATCCACACTGGAGTCTCATTTTGAGCTCTCTCTTGGCCCCAGTCACCCAGAGGTTGCAATCATCTTCCACCTAAGGGGCTGCAGGGCTGGGTAGAAGCTAGGTTGATTGATCGTGAGAAAGAGAGCAGAAGCTTGTGAGAAGTAAACAGTGAGGCAACACAAAAGAGAAGATCAAAGTCCTGTCCTGCCCTAAACAAGAAGGTGGGGCACCACTATTGCCTTTGAAACTGGTTGCCTTTCCTCATCCCTGTTAGTTAGGTCATTAGTATTTTCAGTAACACTGGAACAAGAACTAAAGTAACTCCAGAAGCCAGACATCTTTCTTTTATTCCAAGAGGAAAGCAGATATAAACTGATACATAATATGCACATATGCACAGACACATATTTATATCTGCTTTCATAGATGAAGTTCAAACTCAATGTTGCACGTAATTGATAAGAAGATCTTTTTGAAGAAGAAATGGAATTACCCATGAATAGTGTCACAGAAAGGAATTGAGTACCAGAAGAGAAACAGAAGAGTAACTTCAAAATTGAAGATGGGAGGGAAACATTACTTTTATTTGAGTGGATTTTATAACTCCACAGAGTTAAGGATAAGAATGTGGAGACTCAGTGACAGAGTATAGGTCATTGGAAGTATCCTTGGACTTTGGAAAGAAAGACGAGAGAGGGTACCGTAATAGACCCATCCAACAAGAAAATGGCAACTGCTGTAAGAGAAGAGGTAAGACTTAGGAAAGAGGAGATACTACTTTCATGTGAGAATAAATAAGGCAGACTTCACGCTTAAAAACCAAACCAAAGGAATAATCTTAGAAAAATCAGCGGGATCATGGGGTGGACCTTCCCAAAAAACCTTGCAAGCCTTCCTCAACCCCTAGGCATTTTGAAGCCGTAGGTTGCAGGGGCTGTTCTCCCACAGGTCAGGGAGGCTAAGTAGGAGATCACTTAGCTGTGACTGTAGGATTGCTTTGTCCTACAGTCCTTTGTCCTACAGGAGTGTCCCAGGTTTGCCACTGCGGGATAGGCTTTTAGTTGGTTTCTGGGTTCCTTAACTACAGATTTCCCACATTACACACTGCACAAGAATGCACACCTCCCTCCCCTAGCCCCTGTGTACCGTAGCATTGAGATTTGACTCTCAGCCAATGGTCAGCTCTGTTTCTACCGTGGCCCAGCTGAAATATGTGCCACTCTAGGAGATGTGTCCTTGTCCCCATTCATGAGAATGGCTGCCTCTGACTGGGGAGGCAAGATGACTTGAACTCTTCTGTCAGCTGTCAAGCCTTTTTCTTCAAGCCATGCCTTTGCTATGTGTATCAGCGTGAGCCATGAGACCTCTGCTCTCTATTCACTATGGCTCCTTCCTTAACTTTGCTTCTTAAAGGTTACTTTTCTCTTTTTGAGTTCAATCTAAAAAAAAAATTTAAAGCAGTTCTGTGTATGAGGACTTGGCTGGGGGTTTCCCATGCAAGGAAAGCCTGCTATCTTGAGTGAGAGTCCTCCACAACCATGAAGTGACAGAGCTGGCTTCCAACTCTAGACATTCTATATCTAAGGCCTAAGAATTTGCACAAGAGAAAATGAGGCTAGTGAAGACTAGGATAAATTTTTACTCTAACATATTTCTTCTAGGCCATCCCTATAAAGTTGAGAAATATATTCCAAGTGGATTCTAATAAAGGAAGAATAGAGGCAAACTACCCCCAAATGTTATTACAGGCAAAAACTATACATTATACAGCATTTTAGAAACTGCAAGGGGTGACGTTCTCTGGTTTAATATTCTAGACACTGGTCCCAAGCTCCTGAACTTGGCATCAATGATGTTAGGGACAAGGGCTTTGATCTAGGAGGAAACAAATAAGTCATATAACCATGAATGCCTCAGGGGACCAGCTGAAGTAACATGGATACCACAGATGCTCCTAGAAAAAGAAGGCTTTTGCTCCCAATAGCTACAAGTTACAGATAGACTGCCGTGTTTTTGTATGAAATTTCTATGCAATGCAGTCTCATCAAAATACAAATATTAATACTCTCATTTCTGCTAGCGTTAGATATATTCTATTATATAAGTCATTGAATATTGGTTGAGTTTTTTATTACACTGTAACAATTTAGTTAATTGACTTGTTTGGTTAAATGAGTTACCTGTTTCTAAATAACTGAGGGATTAGTACCTGCCTCCAAAATTCTCCTTCATGCACTTGTAGATATATTGACTGACTCAAATTGGTAAATATTTACCAGTGCAAAATAAAAGCATGGGCGTGAGCACAGAATTGGGTTTCCACTGTGGTCTTGGGAAAGTTAGTTAAGTCCTGAGCCTCAGCCCCCCATTTGTAGATTGGGGATAATAAGGCCCATTTCCTCAGATCGTTGTGATTCTAGATGAGGTCATGTGTGAAGAAGGCTTGGCATGGGCCCCGGTGCGGACTTCACACTGCACCAGGAGCACCTATCACTGCTATCCTTGGTATGAAATTGAAACTGTCTCATTGCCGGGGAGGTGCTTGTAGCATGAAAGATCTTGGGTAGGCTCACAACAACCAGCAACCTAAGTCATTTGGGAAAAGGTGGGGTTGGAAATGCAGGCAATGATTGACCTAAGGATTTGCACAAGAGAAAATGAGGCAAGTGAAGACTAGCTCATCGATACCCCAGCTGACACTTGAGTCAGTGCCCTTAAGCTGTGCGGTTAGTTATTGACAGAGAACTCCAGGTCTCTATCAGATGAAAATCTGCAAGTGGTTCTATTCAAGAGCCACTTTTTGGACTGGTTGCTACAGTCCAGCAGTCAGAGACAAACTGTTTTTCTGTGTGATGATTGCCTGGTAGAAAGCATCACGGCCTGGAGGCCAGCTGTAGAAATTTAGAATACTGTTACTTAGGGGATGGCAGCTAACGAACTCTCTCAGAGCAGAAAGCGATTTTAGGGGATCAGGAGGCGTATCTTCAGAAAAGCCACCTTCTCTCTGGCTTCTCTGTGTACTCTCCAGAGGCTTTCTCCAGTTTCCCAAAGACAGCATTGGCTCCTCTGGGCTGGGAAAAAGAGACTGGTCTCCCAAGGTTACAGAACTTACCTCTTTTCCTGTGCTATCCGAACAACTGTGCAAGATTCTGCAGTTAAAGAGGAGCTTACACGGAAGGGCATGGCCAGGGCTGTTCCATATTCTGCCAAGCTGGGGCTCAAGTTGCCTCCAGGGGACAGCACCTCTGCTGGAGCCAGCTACATAGCCTGCCTGTCCGTGGGACCAGAGCTGGAGTCGCAGGTCGCTCATCTTGCCTCGAGACTGTTCTGAGCTCAGTCAGGATCTGCTCATGGACTACAAGTTGAAAATGCTTTCCTATTAGTGACAGAGATTCACACATGGAAAAGCCAATAAACCCCAAAGACCCATGGCCACGATTCTCATGGTACACCCGAGAGCCTAACAGCAGCCTTACCCAGGAAATGGTTAGAAGTGAAAATTCTCCGGCCTTACCTCATTCTTACCAATTGATTTAGAAATTTTGAGAGTTAGAGCTCGTCAATGTTTTTAAAATCTCTCTTGTTTTTAAAATCTGATGGAGGCTTAATTTTGAGAACCACTGGCCTGTAATACCCTGCTAATGCTAATGAAAAAAATCCTTTCAGAGAGGTCTTTTGGCGTCTAAAGTGTGGCTAACCAGGTATGATCTAAGGAAGGAAGGACACGTGAAGGTAGGCAATGGATCAGACAGAGCAAATGTGCAGGAGCACACCTGGGCCTCTCTGAGAGCTGCTAAACATGGTTTCATTTGCTCATTTGCTAATTAAATTTCAGGACTGCTTCATAGAGGTTTCTACTTGTCTTTCATAAGTAGCCATCATTATATAAAGGATTTTCAAACTGGTAAGGATGAGGAGATACTACAGGAAGAGCAAGGAATAGAGGGAAACAGCAGCACACCAGGCCTGCAGGTAAAAATCTAACCTCAATAAATTCCTATAAGGCCCCTAACTCAGAGGAGAAAAGATTAGCTGAAAAGGGAAGAGAAGTAGGAAAAAGGGGGAAAAAAAAAACCAGATGGAGAAACAGACATGGCAAATTCACCCCAACCAAGACTAATGGAAACCCACTTACCATGCCTCCACTAGCAAGCAGCTGACTGTCAGAGGAACAACCTAGGAAGTAAATGATATGCTGCCTCGGCTTTGTTATAGCAAACCATAAACAGGAGTGGGTCATGTGAGCCAAGGATCCGGGAGGGGCATCTTGTCCAGGTACAAGAGTGATAACAACTAGAGGAGAGGAAAAGGGTCAAGGAAATAGGAAGGCAGGCAGAAATAGCAGGTGATAAAGACCTGTGAATAAACCCTTCTAGGGTGCTATACCATGCGGGACTTAGTGTTCTCTGGGCCTCAAGCTAATGATTCTTCCTCTGGATTAGCCTCACCCCTAACATGGGGAACAGTGAGTGCCCAGACCTGGGACTTATGTGGAGGGAAGAGACCAGAAAAATGTTGTTTGCTTATCTTAGACCCATCATAGCTTCTTGTGCTGGCGAGGAAGCAGGAAGGGAAGGAAGGAAGGAGGGAAGGAGGGAGGAAGGGAATGGATCACAGAGCAGCAGTTCCTCTGGATGAAACAAAGGAACATGTCATCAGATAAATGACTGGAAAGCCATTTACGTGGAAAATTGGTAACTCAGTGCAGCACTCTGGGCTTTACGACATGGGTTGGGTGGTACTTGGCTTAGCTTCTGATGTTGCAAAAATTTCATTTTTAAGTTTTCCATGGCCAATTGTTTTGATGCTGACTATTTGAATTTTGGTGTTTGCTGTTTAGCAGACTTGACAAATGATGTATTTTCTCTGGGAGCATAATTCAGTGTGAAGAGGCCCTGGAGATAGATGATAGATAGATAGATAGATAGATAGATAGATAGATAGATAGATATAGATAGATATAGATTATAGGTTATATATTTGACGATTTGAGAATGTATAACAATTTAAGAATTGTCACAATCTGGACCATGGCAATGTCTTCCTAAGGACATATTGGGAAGGTGAAAAATATTAATATGAAGAAGTAAGCTTTGCAGCATTATCTACAATAGGATTTTTTAAGAAGCCAGGTCTGGAGATGTGGCCCAGCAGGAAGCACACTCTTAGTATGCCATGAGTCCTTGAGTTCATTCCTCTACACCAAAAAAAGTCAGAAGGGGAACTAGCTCATCTCCTCCCAGGTCTCCTGTGCTCTGAAGCTCACACTTTGGCTTAACTCCCTGGAGATTTCCTTCGTTCAGCTTTTCTTCAGTCTCTCGCTAACTAGACAGGAATGTGCTCTGGCTCTCCCCACATTAACTTCTTTCTCCCTGTTCACCTCACAGGGCAGCTACCACTCTTCTCCATGTCTCTCTAGGGGAAGCCAGGAGCTGGCTCTTTGTCCTTGCTTCACTTCCTCACCCCACCCCCTGCACCCAATGGATGACCTTCGTCCAGTGAACGCTCTGTTATCTCCTGCTCCCGCTCCTGCTCTCAGCAGTACTGTGCATGTTCAGCCACGCCCTTTCCCACCTTCCCTGTCTTCCAAGTCTCCACATTCCCATTTGGCCTGTTACTCAGGGATCACTGGCTCCTCACTGGCTGATTTGCTCAGTCTTCCATTCATTCTAGCCACCCTGTGGGGAAGAGCATCCTCCCAGGTCAGACCATCTACAGGTATTTCTTTTGATGACCTCATCCCACCCTACAGCTTCTGATACCATCTCACACTACTGACTTACATTTATGTTTTTGGTTTAAACCTCTCTCAGAAGCCCAGATACTGAAGCCAACTAACTGCTTGCTACATATCAACACTTGCGTAGCTCAGGTATCTCAAACATTGCTTGTCCAAAGGAGACCTCTTGCCCCTATTTTTCTCACCCCCAAATATCTAGTTCTTCCTCTACCTTCCCCATCTACTTAAATAGAACCATCTGCCTGCTCTGTTATTAAAATGAGATCATTGGATGTTCTTGGATCTTTGATTCTTGCCCCTTCTCAACCTCTGTGTCCAAACAATCAACAATCTTACAGGGATATGTTACTTTTCTGGTTGTTGAGACATCCACAAATTAAGGGAAAAAGGTTCATAATTTGTGGAGGTTTCAGTCCATAATCACTTGGCTCCAAGGCAGGGTGGCACATGACAGAGGAGCAACAGCTCATGGTGGAAAAAGATAGCAAAAGCAATGACAGTGGAGACAGAGAAGCCTCTTTTTGTTCCTTATATTGCATCTTGTCTACCAGGATTAGGGTGGTGCCAATCCAATCAGTGGATGGATCCAGCAATCACCCACCCTCAATCCTAGCACCCTTAATTCCAGCAGTGTACTATGAATCAATCACACACTCTAGATTCAGCCCTCTCTGAAGAAAAAAATCCAATGACTGCATGAGGCTTTGAGGGGACACCTAGACACAAATCATAACAGGGTGCCACTTCCAATCTGCATCTTACCTTTGACCTCTTTCTTCCTCTACTCTATCACTGCCACTATCTTAGTCCAAATCACTACTTCCTGCTGCCTTAACTAATAATCTTCTAAATGATCTCTCTGCTTCTGCACGTGTCCTCACCCTTCAGTCCTTTCCTAAAACAACTCCATATTTTGGAAATGCAAATCAGATCAAACCAGTCCATTCCACTTAGACTGATTTTCTAATCCTCATGAGGGACTGCTGGATTGTGCATGTTCCCTCTCCTGTCTGGTGATCTGACTTCATCTCATAGCAGCCACCTGAATTCTCACTCTAATTCTTCCCGATCCTCCCCTTCTGCTTTTGAAACCCAGATTTACACATACACACCCATGCTGTGGAGTTCTTACTGCAAACCACCGTAAGAGACACCGGATGTAATTTCCAAAGGATATGAAGTCAATTTATCCTTAAACACGTTAAACTAGTATATTGATGTGCACTTTAAATTTAGCAACTGAACTCAAATTCCCCATTAATTAGAAATTACTTTTGGCTACAATAACAATGGCATAAATAATATGGGGTATTTCCTCCCTTTAATGTAACATGAAATCCAAGACCAGCAAGTGTCTGTCCACTACCATCGACATCGAGAAATCTGGGGATCTCCTAGATTTTTCTCTCCTCCACCATATATGTTGATTTTTCACCCTCAAGAGCACTTTGTCTGAAGGTGGTTACTGCATCATGTCCATATGCCAGGAGACGGGAAGAAACGTGACGGAATTCCGTTTGAGAAGGATGAAGTGTGCTCTTTGAAAAGGGGATTTCATGATTTCTTGCAAATAATTTACTGAACAGGAGAAGAGAAAATCACATTGATATTAAAAGAAATGCACACTTTTCTCCCATCAAGCACAAAGGAGTCTAGAATTAAGAAGAAAAAAGAGAGCTAATGGGATTTAGTGTTTTTATTTTGTACTTTAAGATGTCTCAAAACATTTCTTTATGAAGGTGTGTGATAGGTTGAACTGTGTCCCTCCAAAAAAAAAATCTTGTTCAAACCCTAGCCCAGAATACCTCAGAATATAACTGTAGTCATTAAAAAGCAATGAAGTTAAAATGAGGGCATTAGGGTGGCACCTAATCTGATAAAGCCAGCGTCCTGGTAGGAAAAGGAGATTAAGACACAAAGGGAAGACCATGTGGTGACACATGGAGGCGATGGCCTCCTCTTAGCCAAGGAGAGGTGTCAGAAGGAACTGGAAACCAACCCTGCTAGCACCTTGCTCTTGTTTGCCAGCCTCTTCAAGTGTGAAACACTCTTTGTCATGGCAACTCTAGCCAGCTAACACATGTGGTTGTACTTATTTTTCAGATAAAAAGACTTGCACTCCAAGAAGGCAGCTTACACAAGCCCACAGTCCAGGAAGTGGCAGTGCCGAGACGCAATGTGAAGATCAGCCTCCAGGTCTGTACCCCGTCCAGCCCGCAGGTGGTTCTCTTTTGCAGCCCTACCTCCTCTCAGCCAAGGAGCGCTGGCTCCCTCCGAGACTTGAAGCTCTGCATCCTCTTCAGATGTTCCCATTAGCAGAGGGAACACAAGAAACGAGTGTCAATCAGAACAGGAAAAATAAAAAAAGTATTTCAGGCTCAGTCTCTGAAAACAACCAAGAGAAAATGGCAACGAAAATTACATGCCAATGTGCAGTGTGCTCAGGAATATTTTAAAAGCTTAGAGTCATCTGCCAATCCAGATGGAAGAGGATTGATAATGTATCCCCTACTTAACAAAACTATATTTTTAAAGGAATTTTAATCTTTTTGGTCCAGACATTGTTTACAGATCCTGGTGATTTTAAAACCGTTGATTCCTCATGGTATTAGGAGGGCATTCCTACTTTACCTTGCCTTAGGCCACACCCTGCTCTGGTTAGTCTGTGTCCAGCTGCTTTGAGAGATTAACAAGTATAAATTACTCGTCTTCCTAGTGGGGATCCCAGAAATCCCCTCAATTACAGATTAATGTCATGTGTGCACGCAGGCAGGACCAGAAGACACCAGCAGGAATGGGGTGCTCACTAAATATAAACAGCCGATCTCATAAACTGACACTGAAGTGTAATAAAGCCTGGCACCTGTTAGAAACAACACAGTATTTTCACTGCAAATTTAACTGAAAGACTCTGTTCAAAGTGGAAGTTTCAGGCTACATTTTAATCTCCACTCACAAGCCTACTGACATGAAAAAGGGAGCATGAAACTAAGAAAATGTTTTCTTGAACATGGACAGAGAAAGGTAACACAGAAGGCTGGACATTTTGAAACAGTGTTTGCAAGGTATAAAAACAATGGCATCCTGTCCCTGTCTACAAGGAAACACATGAGTTCCACTTACCCACTGCTGTGTAACTAACTAAGCACCCCCGAACTCAATGACTTAAAACGAGAGCATTTATTTTGCTCATGGATCTCATTTGGGGAAAGCTTGCAAGGTCTGCTTATCTCTGCTCCCCTGGAGAAACCTGAAGAGTGGGTTTGCAAAGGCCGCCAGACCACTCACTGCCATGTCTAAGGGCTCCTGCTGGGAAGACCCAGGAGGCTCCCTGGGCAGTTCCCCCAACGTCTGCGGAGTTTCCTTCAGGGTAACAAACATCTTGTACTTGGCCCAGGGCTCCCTACATGTGTGTTCCCAGACAAGAGACAGGACACAAAAGACAGACAGAACTGGAAAACTAGGCTGATACCGTACTTCATTTTGTGTCCTGACCTTGGAAGTCACATAGGTTTAATTCCATTGCATTCTATTCAAAAAAGCTAGACCATTATCCCAGGGAGGGGAATTACATGTCCTTTTGCTATGTGAGGGGCCGCCAAGTTCTAGAAAAGGGTGACATGTGGCCATTTTGAAAATACAATCTGTCAAATACCTGACAGAAGAATAAAATTAGGAAAAAGTGATTGTGATCACTAACAAGGATGTTATATACTGTCAAGGTCAATGGGACAGGGCCTAGAAGTGAGGGTGAACTGAAGGGTAAGCGGGCCCAGGAAAACCCCACATGGCAGCTGCCCACAGATCTCTCTACAAGGCCACTTGATGTGGGGAGGACAGGGGAAAACAGCACCGGGTCAGCACTCTGTTGGAGGGGGCACCCACCTCTGCTGGGAAATTTAGAGCTGGAAATGCTTCTCACAGTAACTTCCCTACTCTGGGGCTAGCTCTAATCTTATTTCCTTCCTGTCATTTGCAGACAATGAGAGCCTTAGTTGAAACTTTCAATGTTTCCCTTTGTCTGGGACTAAAATATGGGGCTAAAATACATCAACTCTGAAAATCTCTACCTTGACATGTAATACGGAGCATGCATGGACTTAGGTCTGTGATTGAAAAGGAAGAGGGAGGGAGGAAGGGAGGGGAAAAGGAGAGGAGCAAGAAAGGCAGGAATGGTAGAGGGAAGAAGGAGGAAGGGACAAGCACTCCATGTATAAAAACATAAAACTGTTCACAAAAAGGACTCTTTTTAAGATTCAGAGTAAATACAACCCCACCACTAAGAAGCAAGTAAAACAAAACAAAGTATCTGAGACCTGTTAGCTTGAGAGAGCTGTGAAGACACAATCTAAGGTTATAAAGGTTTGCATTCAGGTTTTAAGCAATTGGAAAATTAGCCATATAGTAGAAATATTAAACAACCAGCTTGATTCTAAGATAATGAAAGAAAATGACAAGACAAAGCATCCACTTACTAGTCACTAGGAAAGGATAAAGACAATTACACAATGAATCAATCTATAAAAGACATGGAGGTTAAGTTCGATAAACTACTCTTTAAAAGAAAGAATGCAATCTTTTCCCTAAAGAAAAATGTAAGACTTCTGATCAAAATTATATAAGTTACTTGGGGGGATAAGAACGACATGAAAGCAAACTCTGGTAAAATTATAAGAATTCAAATTAAATTTTGAATTGAAAGACTATGTAACCCACAAGCACTTTGGTATATAAAATTACATTTAAAATGAAAACAAATTAGACAAAAGGTAGGAGAGTCAAATCATGACAAGTAAGTCAAGCAAATAAGGTAACTCTTGATAAATGGCTAGTTACAAAATAAATAACATTAAAAGTAAAAATCTTTTCCTATGCTGCACAATATACAAAGTAAACTCAATTCTGAAAAATGCCAGGAGGTGAGAGGGAATTAAGGACCCTAGAGTCTGACACTACAAAGGAGAGAAACTCAAGGGGAGGTATAGGACTGAGGGCTGGACAGAGGGAGGTGGCACCACCAGCAGGGGACGGTTCTGGCTTGGCACCTTGCAGGCCCTGCCCCCTCAGAAAGGTACTCCAACTTTGTCACCCCAGGAGGACAGAGCCTCAGCAGCATAGCCTCAGCAAGGTGCCACCTACACCAGGGGAGGTGGCAACAATACCATGGCAATGCCCCAGGCCAGTGGGGGCAAATCCCTCCCTGGGAATTCCCAGTGGGGGAAAGAATCTTTATTCTTTCCTAGTGACTAGTGAGTAGCTGCAACACAGGCACCCGAGGAATGTCCCCTTACCGGGATAACTGTGTCTGCTCCTGTGTGAGCATAAAAAAGAGTGTCAGACACAAACACATTCATTGCTTTTTACAACCAAGTTCCAGGAACCGGTGTTGGCCTGCAGTTTCTGAGCTCAGCTTAGAGCAGCAGCGTAGCTTCCTCTGGGGTGGAGAACGTAAGCCAGAGAGGCATCCTGAGGAACGCATGCTGTCCACACTACACAGCCTTCCCCACCATCCCCCTGCACGTGTCTGCACACACCAGGTACCCTGTACCTTCCCCACTGTCATGCCACAGCTACCCGCAAGCACTGCACCACCTGCACCCACACACACAGACTCACTGCGCCCCACGCCACACCTGGCAACAGGTAGATCACATAGACCAGACCTCATCTACCATCAAGCACACCCAAGGCCCTCACACACACACACGCATGCACGCATGCACGCATGCACGCATGTGCATGTTTGCTTCTCATTCTAAAACTCTGTTTGTCTGCAACATAAACAATGACTCTTCCTACACTTGGGGGCTCATATATAACTCAGGGTCCATGTACCACACATTCATAAGACAGCGCGGAGAAGAGCTCTGTGGAACTGTGGGAGGGGGACCATACAGGTGGGAGCTCACTGTGCCTGTGTTGCTGTTGCTTCGGGAGCAAAACCTCGCCCCTTCCATGCAGGGAACGGCTCGGTGCCCTCCTACCTCTGCTGGCCCTGCAACATTCACAGGTTCCCACGTGTCCATTCTCATCCTGCTGAGGGCTGAACCAGCTCTCCAACTTGCACTGGCTGCCCTTCAGGAGCAGCTTTCTCCAGACCGTCACTTTCCCAGTGGCCCAAGGATACTGGGGAGGACAAAAGCCTTCAAGCTGGAGAAGGAAGCAGCAAAGGTGTCCATCTGTTCACCCACACATTTGCCTGTGAATTTTCTCATGTCAACAGAACCACAGAGGACAGATGTGGCCCTTTGGCCCCTTCTAGAAGGTCCTAAGGCACTAGTGCTAGTGGCATGCTGTGCTTCTGTGAGGATTTCCATCTCCACCAGAAGGGTTTGAGAAGCTGGTTGGAGGGTACTCGGCCCCAGTGCTAACCAGAGTACTCAGGGAAGAATGCGGGGGCCAGGGCCTACTGGGCCTACTGGGGAGCAGTCCCATAGACCCTATGGGACTGTCACATTATGCTCAGGTCTTAGCCAGAATCAATCTGACCCATGACTTGCCACAAAAGTCCTCTCCGGGAGAGGGAGGAGGCCAAATGGAAGGCAAGTGTCTCAAGAATTAGCACAGGATAGAATAGAAGCTTCCTTGTGGCTTTATTTCTTGACAATGTCATCAAAGAAAATAGACTTTGAAAATACTAAGAACCCCAAGCTGGGCTTTAGCTTTCATTGATCTGGTTATGTAGTTCTACTCTTTGTGCCTGCAATGGTGGCATTTTCTTCTAGGGATAGTGTCACGTGTGAGGGCGGGGCCTTGGGAACACCCATGAAGGTCTATGTGATACATGATGTTTATTGGGATTAGGGGCTGACTCTTAACAAAATCAAGTTAGGGTGAGGGAAGACAGCATGGTAGGGCACAGAAGGCCAGGCTCCAGCTCACATCTAATCCCACCTGTCCAAGACCAAGTCACTTGATCTCTGTATGGCTCACTTTCTACCTAAACTGGAGCTAGTGATCATATTTGCTTTCTGCATCACTGTGCAGGTTAAAGTGAGATAGTACACTGAACTGGGTAGCACAGCTCCTAAATCATCACAAATAAATATGAGCTTTTCGTACCCTACTGACTGATCACAGCCATTGGCTGAAAGCAGAAGGGTGCTGACTGCTGGGAAACAATGGAATTGAAGATAAAATCTCCACACTCCTTTCCATCCTCTGCTGCCGCTCAGTCCTGTGTGGTTGTCTGGCTGGCCTTGGAGCAGTGAAGTGGCCAGGACATTCCAGGGCTGAGGACCTCTTGCCAGGGCAAACACCAGGACGTCTCCAGGCCCTGAGCTTGCTTCCTGACACTCCACGTCCCGCTTTGATGTGAGGCTGCATCTGCCCATCTCTCCCTGCCCAGCTGAAGAGCAAGTTGAAGTTTTGTGTCTCCCCTCCCTCCTGTCTGGCTGATAGATTCTAGGGATTGTCCTCAGTTACATGGGCAGGGCCTGCTCCCGGGGTCATGGAAAGCCTCCTTGTCCCCATCCGGCTGCAGACAGGAAGACACTGCTGCATGTCAAAGGACAATGGTTGTGCCTTACACGAAAGACCAAAACATGAGCTCCTAGAGACAGACGTTTGCTCAAGCTCTTAGCTGAATGGTTCAAGGACATTTCTGGCACTCACCTGAAAATTTCCCATCCAGTGGATCTGCAGTGTGATCAGATGTGAGATTTCCTAAAAGCCTCCTGATGATCCCAGTAAGATCCAACGGGCACTGGCTCCCCGGGGCTCTGAGACACCCGGCCAGGAGCATCACCCAGTGTGTGCCCCTCCTGGGGCAGGCAGGGAACGGAGACAGCAGTCATGGAGACTCCCACCCATACTCTCTGTCACTGTCACCAGGGAAGGGGACAAGTAGAAAGGAGGGCAGAACCCCTTTTAGAAGGGAGATGGGATAGGAATGGGGCAGGAAAGGAGGAAACCCCATAACTAATGGGGAAGGTAAAGAAGTCCTTTGGTCACAGGGCTGGTGCAGCCACTCTCAAGTTCCCAAGTGACCCCAGGCCTCCCGGTGATGCCTGTAAATCAGTTCACACAAGCCAGGGACTGCTTGTGTACCATTAAGTGACACACAATCTTCTTTAAACCAAAGCTCCCACCCCCTTATTTTTAGTCACAGGACCCTAGTCTTCCTGGGAAATCCGAAGGGAACCACACTGCCACTGGAGAAGGAGCTCTGTGCCCCAAGTTCCCAAACCTTGAATCCTTGGTGAGCTGAGGCCATTGTCATTGTGCTGGGGATGGCCGTGGGTGTGTGTCACCCAGGCAGGTGTGCCTGCAAAGAAGCAGGAGTTGGAAAAAGACAGAGCTTTGTCCAGGGCCTCTCTCTGGATCTAGGAGCTGATCCCAGCCACATTATTATGAAAAGTTATTAAGTGATATTCAGTTACAGGATCATGGGCGGAACAAAGAATGAGGCCCCTCGTAGCCAAAACCATATGGTCGTGGAGGCTGCACACACCTGCGGGAGAACAGGCAGGCCTGGTTCAACACCGTCATCGATTCTAGGAAAGCCATAAAGTTTGGACTCGCTTCATGGCACTTGCTAATTAACTGTGTGGCCAGTTTTCTCCACTTCCTTATAAAGGCCTCTGCCTCTCCTCCCGCCTTTTTTCCTCCCACGGTCCAAGACATCTGGGGAGAAGGTTCTCGCTAACACTCCCAGTGCTCCAACTGCAAAAGGCGTAAGTAAGAAAACAGTATCTACCTCTCTGTCCAAAGCAACAATATGAGAGAATGAAGGTCTTAGAAAATTAGCATATGGAAGCAAGCCAAAAGTGGGAAAGGGAACCACAGTGCTCTTACTGTGACAGAAAGATGCTGACTGCATTTGCATTGGTGAAGTGTAGGAAAATGGTTTAATCAACTATTTATCCAACAGACTGCAAAAGTAAAGAATGGGAGAGTGAATGTAAATTCCTCAAGGTGACATGTGAAAAGACACCCTGCACAATATTCAAGTAAAAAGTGGAGGAGAGGCAGAGGCCTTTATAAGGAAGTGGAGAAAACTGGCCACACAGTTAATTCAAGTGGAGATGGATGCCTCCTGTAATTTTGCTGGTACTATTACGCACATACATAACTTGAAGTCAGCCGGGCGACAAAAACAAAAGATGGCTTGGCTTGTTTACGGAAGGACTCTGGGTTTTCTTCTTTCCTTTTGCTTAGAATCTGGTAAGTGTTTTTATACAGTTTGCATGACACACATTTAAAAGTAAAGTGAAGAGGAAAATAATAACGATCAGTGTTTTTTTAAAGTGAGGTAGGGGTAGACGAGAAAAACAGATAGATGAGCTAGTCTGAGCCAACCCTTCTCCAAGTTTTCCAGAACGCAGCCACATGAAGTGATTTCCATGATGAAGATTTCATTTTCCACGGGCTTCTCATTCGCATAAGAAAGAAGAAAAATGAAAAGCATCTTGGAAGGGAGCAGAGGTTTCCACAAGTGTTTTCCCTGGCCAGGCCAATGATTTGACAGTTAGACCCCTAAGTCATTGGTTGGCAGTCACCAGAGTACCGCTGTGCCTGGGTTTTCTCAAATCACCTAAATGATGCAAGCTGGGCAGGTGGAAAAATGCCCACTCCATGCAAAATCAGGCCTCGGTACCCAGCAGATGTGTGTGCCTCAGCCCCTGTCCAAAGCAAGGCAGGGGTGTGTGTGGAAAGATTTCCCGGAGAGTTGCCTTTGGCCTCCATTCTGTCAGGCCCAACACTTTCTGGAATATGTGGCCTCTTGGTACCAGCCACTGCAACAGCAAAGTTGGCTATGCCTGGGGGCTGGACACACGGTGTTTTGCAAAGAAATAGCCTCCTAGGAAGACAAAACTTTAAAGTCAGTCAATTCACAGATTTCATTTCTGCTATCTCAGGATCCATACAAACCCAGAGACTCTTTGGGCTCTATCATTCTATCACCACGGATGTCAAGAGAGGGGCAGAGTGTGGGAAGGGCCAGGGGAGAGAGCCCCAGCCCCACACACCCCCGCATGCTTTGGAGCTTGAGACAAGCTTACAAAATATCTCATATTCCAGCCCCAGAAGGGAGGCAGTGACACCCTGTAATATCTCCAGTGAAAGAAAACACATAAATGTTCAAGAAACATCCTGGAACAATCAGGGTCATAATTCCTGCCTGCAGCAAACGGAAGGGCAGGAGCAAAAGGAGCCACACAAGAGTAATTAGGCAATTGGTGACCATGCTTCTGAGCCTGCAGTCACTGATAAACACTACATAAAAAATTTAAGGGCCACACTGCAGGAAGCAGAACTTTGATATCTGAGAAGCAGTCAGACTTTGCCCTTGTGAGGAATCAACCCCAAGCTTGTAAAATACACCTGTGATTCCAGCATGATTTTGCTGTTGTTCAGTGAACATGCTCAGTGTTTCCTGGCAGACCTGTCGCTTGTAACTCCACTTTCTTGTCTCCTTTAGAGGCATTGGTCTCTCGGTACCCTTTGGTACCTCCTGGTACAATTGGCCTCTTGTGCCAGCTCCCAGGCACAGCTTCAGGGACAGTGAAAAGAGTTTTGCCAGTTTCTGTGTTCAGGGCACCCCGGGTGACATTAAATCCAGGAGCAGCTAATCCTCCCTGGAGAAATGAATCCAAAAGATGAAAGTTTTTTGTAAGCCCTGTAAGATTCTCTGCTTTCAACCATCTTCAAGGTTTTGAAGCCCCTTCTTTGCTCTGGATTCACGGCACTTATCTTTGTGTTTCAGCAGCCACGTGGAAGACCCGGTGTGCACGGGGATTCCCACCGAAGCCAACGCCCAGCTTGTTCTTTCCCATCCTGTGGCCACATTTCCCCAAAGCTCTTGCATCTTAGCACCTTGACTAAAAGAAAAGAAGGAGGACAGAGACAAGGAAAGATGAGGGACTCCGATTGTAAATCATGATAGATTTTATTTATTTCTTCTTTCTGAAGCAGAGATTGAATCCAACACTCAGCCACAGTAAGGCCCACAGAACGAGATGACCTAGTCCTGGGTCTCAGGACTTTGCAGTTGTGCTGCCATTGAGAAAATGCTCCCACCTCTAGCTGAAATGCCCTGCATGCCTGGCTCCTAGCTATTCCTCCAGATCAACCTCTAAAGCCACCTTCCCAATCTCACAGGTATGAGGGACTTCACAGTGTCCTGCGTAAGAGCACAGACTCAAGCCAGACTCCTTGGGTTCATACATCAACAATGCCACTTGGCAGCTGTGCGACCATGGGAAAGGCTCTCAACCTCTCTGTAACTCATATTTTCACCTGCAAAATAAGGGTACAAACAGCATCTACTGCACAGTTTTTTTTTTAATTGACTGTCAATATATGTGAAGCTAGAGTTCCTAGCACTTGCAGCAATTACTCCGTAATGATTAACTATCATTATCACCCTGCTACTTCCCTCCTTCCTTTCTGACAGGATTATCTTCATGCTCTCTTGGCACACCCATTCTTACAAGATATATTTTGCCTTTACTATTATTTGAAGATATATCTTTAAGGAAAGATTCGGGAGCCCTATTCTTTTTATTTTATTCTTTCCTAAAATCTATCTAGTAGAGAAGATGGACTGAGTACTTCAGTGTTTCCCTGAAAATCAGCCCTAGCTGGTTGTTGCCATGGAGATGGCCAGTGTCAAACAGGAGATCATAGCTCCTTGTCCTCTTGCTCGGTGGCTGCTCTGTAAGGCAGCGAAGGCAAGGATAGGCTGATTGAGGCTGGTATTTTTGATCTCTAGTTTTCAAGGCTGAGTATTATCCAGTTAGATCTTTATTGGAGGGGGAGGGTAAACATGGTAAGTGACTGGAGAATCAAAGATTTAAAAAGCAAATGAAAATGGTGTGAAGGCTGGGGTGTCATGCAGTGATAGAGTCTTGCCAAGTACCTGTGAGGTCCTGGGTCTAATAACCAGCATAGGAGGAAAAGAAAAAAAGAGAGTGGGAGGCTATGCAGCCTGGGTGATCTGTACTCATGAGATACAGAAGGAAATGTCAAAGGAATGTCATAGAGGCCTTGTGATCTGAGCAGAGTGTGTAAGAAGAGAGAGCAAGGGTATCCAGTGAGGGGGGGAAGATTCCAGCCTGCCCCAAGTCAGGGAACAATGTGTAGAAAGTGGGCGCCACCAACTCAGGTGCGTGCAGAGCAGAAGGTATGTGCAATTGAGGAGAACTTTCTCCAAGTCTCGAATCTCAGGGAATACTGTGCTCTGGGGCGAGAGGTGATGATCTTCCTTTGGTATCCAAGTTCCCTCATCTTTTGTCACCCTACCCTCAGCCCCCACTGCCAGCTCCATGCACAGCAGCTCTAATACCCAAAGACAGAGAAAAAGACAAAGACAGAGACTCCTGTACTGTTGACCATCCAGTCTCAAAGACACTTACTGTCCTCAACAACCTCCACTTTGGAGCCCCATGTCCCTCTGGGAGCTGGTCCCCAGGCCTGAGCATCCCCTCCCAAGCATCGGGCACCTGGCTTCCTGTGAACCCTGGGTGACACCCTCTCCACACCAGCGGCAGTGACTGCTCCAGGAACATTCCCTTTCTGCATCTGAGGGGAGAGATTCTCCATGCTCTGAGCCTCTCATGAAGCAAGAATTTGCACACATCCACCCAAGCAGGATGCCTTGCAAAAGCCCATGCTGAGATGGTGTAGGTCGTGCTCTCCACAGGTAAACCCAGAAAGCACACCCGAAGAGGTGAGGAAGGGAGAGAACACAAAGTAGGAAGTCACTTGGATAGGCCAACTAGGGCTTACTTCCTCCAGGACCCTCTAGGTGCCCTTTCTAGTACTACTGAGGATGATTATCCCGGAGAGATGGGGCACCTATCCATGGCTGCATTGGCTTTTGGAGAGTGCCCACAGGGAAGGTTAAATCTATGACCTCCTGGGTGGGCTGAGCAACTCCCGGGGGCCATAGAAGGCCTAACCCAGGGAAACTGAGGCTGCTGGAGCTGCAGGTGAGCACTACCCACTTGTGCTGAAGGTCTCCTAGGTAACAGATGACCAGGTTGTGTAGCTGGCATCAAGAGCACCTGCTCAGAGAAGGCCACTTGTTTCATCCACCTTGCAAGTTCTCCTTACTGGATTTCACAATACAAAAGCCAAAAACTACAACATGAATAGGAGAGAAAGGCTTAAAGGGAGATACGTTGTTCAATTCAGTCCACTCCAAGAAAATACCAAACAACTCCCTTCTCATATCCTATTTCATCATAGTATTACTGACCTAAAGAAAAGATGAGGAGAAAATTCCCCACAATCTGTAATCAGGCTGTGTAGAATACTGCTGCTTAGAATGCTATGATCTGACATGTCTGTGATAATAAATGCAGGCATGAGCAATATGAGAACTGTTACTGTGTATTTTTCTTCCTCTACTTTGGACTTTCTACTACCATCCAGCAGCAGATGTCTAATAGCTAGCCACTTCTGCAACACTCAGGCCTGCAGAATGACCCAGGAAGCTAAACAGAAGGCACTGGTGTATTTCTCATAGAAAAAGACTTTGAAGTCTTTGAGCTTGTAAGACTCCATGTAATTGCAAATTGTCATCATAAAACAAATATGTCTGGGTAGACAAGTCCAAGGGAAAAACAGATTTTCACCAAGGACTAAGCCCTCAAGTTCACTGATCAAACACACATTTCAAATTTCCCAAACCGATGTTTGGGAACCGATGTCACACCCAAGCATGTGCAGTCCATCTGGAAGACACAGTCATCGGAGGCAGACAGGGACTGCAGGCCAGAGGGACCTGGACGCCAGGCTAGGCCTGCTTCTACCAACAGCATGGGCTCCTAGACAAGCTGCCAAAGTCCTCTGACCTTGTTTTCTCTGTATTCTGAAAGAGCTCTGAAGGATAAGAAAGGGCTATGTCATAGGGCCGGGTGAGGGATGCACCCTTGGGGTATCCCCTTTGGTCACTGCCCTGACTTTACCATCCCATCCTCAGATGCATAAGCCACAAGAATCAAACCAAATAACAGGAAAATGCCAGAATTTGTTCAAAAAGGATTCTCTGTCCAGCTGTTCATAGTTCTCTTGCTTTAAGATCCGTATCAGGTTCATGTGACTGGATATGCTCTCTTTTGACTGCGGTCATTGTCAGCATCTTCTACCCTGACAGTGTGCTTGCTGCCCTGCTACAGTTACAATGCATGGTTTGAAGAAATCGGAGAGAATCTATGGGCTCCTAATCATGGTGCTCATGAGGGTCTTACTGAAAGATAAAAAATCCTTCATGCCAGGCATGGTAGCAGGCATCTGTAAACCCAAAACTGTGGAAGGCTGAAATAGGAGGAGCATAAATTCAATCTCAGCCTGGGAACTTTAACTCAAAATTTTTTTGAAAAATGAAAAGGGTTGGGCATGTAGTTCAGTACAAAAGCTCTGGGCCCAGTACCCATCACCCAGTACAGAAAACTATTTTTCATCGATATAAGTAATAACACAATAAAACAAGGTAGCATTTGATAAGGACCAGCTGAGTGGCCTGGATCAGAAATTAAAATGTCCTCCTCGTATGTAAGGTTGTGCTTTGAACCTTTGTAACCCCGTGCTTTGAACGTTTATAACCCTGTGTGCTTTGAACCGTGTTCCCTTCCACATTCTTAGAAACTACTCCCCGTCAACCGTTTCTTGTTTTTCCAATACATGCAACCAATCCTCTCCATTGGGTACTTCCTATCTGTCTGATCTTTAAAGGGCTCAAGCATTTTCCATTCAAAACAAAATCTTCCTCCAGTCTCTTCTTGCTCCCTCCCCCAGTCACTATTCTTAGGCAAACGTTTCAAAAGAGTCATCCGTCCTGATTCTCTCCATTCCTCCTCGTCACTCACTCCAGAAGCCCAACCTGCCAGCCCCCCAGCCAGTTAATCAGATGACCAGGGGCCAGCCGCTATCAAACCCTATGAACATTTTGCAGTTCTTATTCTTCTTGACTCCTCAGCAGCTTTTCACTCTTAAGTAAGCAATTTTACTGACATAGACAAGTGCAAAAATTATTAACATAAATATTTACATGTGAATGCACCCCTTACAATAACCATTTGGATAAACCGGACAGCATCATCTCCTTAGAAGCCCCCAGTGGTCCTTCTAGTTGATACCCCTCCCAAGGGGCAACCACTACAGCAGCTGTGGAGTATGTTTTCTGGATTCCTCCAAAACTGGAGCATTCTGTCCTCAGCTACTGGCACGGTCAGGGACCAAGAGCTCACAACTCGGTCTGGCTCCAAGATTTCCTGCGATGAATAAGACCTTACTCAAGGTCCTGCACCTCCTGGGTGCATCCTGCACCCAAGGCGTGGTTATCATATAAAAGACTGGTACATACAGATCCACCCTGCCTCCTGACAGGTGTGAGTGACGGTGTGCACCTGTAATCCTAGCACTAGGGAGACTGAGACCAAAAGGTGGCTGTGAGTTTGAGGCCAGCCTGGGCTGCAGAGTGCGACTCTGTCTCAAAGAAAATAAATAAATAAATAAATAAATAAGCCCCTTCAGCCTACCCAATGGAACCCGAAGGCCCGTAGCAGTTCCAGAGCTGCCCCGCAACTTAGCCAAGCCCTAACAGTGGTTTCATCCCAGTTGACACTTCAGCTCTGCCCTGTGTGGCACTCTTCACCCCCTACAGGTGCCGACCCAAACCACAGCCCTGATGGACTTCCTGCCCACAAACCTCTGCTGCCTGGAAAACCCAAACGCGATGTCAGTAGTCCAACTTGTAACACCATAGACCGCTTCAGGGGATTCTGAACTTCATAATAAATGGAAACCTGCAGGGTGTACTTTTTAGTGCCTGAGGTTTTTGCTGTTGTCCTTGTTGTTGCTATGTTTTTTGGTACGTGAGATTTATACATGTTGTACACATCATTATCTATTAGTTTTTTTACTGTTATTTATGGTATTTAAATAAACATGCCAAAATATATTTGGATTTTTACTATTCTTGGTCTTTTTGGTCTTTTCTAATTTGGAGTTATTATGAATAATGAATTTCGTGTGTCTATCTTTTGCTGCACATAGGTAAGAATTTCTGGGTATTAGTGCAATCGCTTATATAAGGCATATTTATGTTAGCTCCAGTGGATATTGCTAAGGAGTGTCCAAATGATTTGTAGCGATTTATACTTCAATTAGCAGAACATGAGAGAATCCTGTGAAATTGCTATACGTGGATGTTCCCAGAAAAGACTTGCCAATCCCCGACCTAAGCTAAAGGGTGAGAGAAGCAAAAACACCCGATATGCCTCGAAGGAAAGGTAAGAGTGTCAGGTTGTTTAGGGGGAAAAGTGCTGTTTCTATCACAAGTTGGCAAATTTTTTCTATAAAGGCTCAGCTAATAATGTCAGGCTTTTACCCTACATGGTCTCTAGTGTAATGGCTCAGTTCAGCCATAACAGCTCAAAAGTAGCCACAGAGAAAGAGTAAAAACCCCTGGATGTGAGCTGAAAATGTCATTAGGAATACTGAAATTTTAGTTTTATATCATTTTTACTATGTCACAGAATCATATTTTCCTTTTGATATTTTACCCCAATCATTAAAAAAAAAGCATAGGAACCATTCCTACCTTGCAGGACTAACCTAGGCTTGCGAGAAAGCCATTTACCCTCCTGAAGGCCCTCACCTCTCAACACCATTCATTCCAGTAGGCGCCATGTCTGCACCTATATTTGGTGGAGATGATCCATAGTCAGACCATAGAAAAGGCCCAGACTGAGCATCAGAGAAAGATTAGTCTTTATTATCATGATGACATTGGAGGAAACCAGAGTATCTGGAAAGGGTGCCCAGCAGCATAGTGCAAAATGAATTTGCCCAGCGCTATTGTCCTGTAAGATTTCTCTGTTTCTACTGCCTTGCCTCAGGATAGGAAGAATAAGTTTCTCTTTAATGCTTCTAGGAGCAATGGGCAAAATTTCAGCTTTCTATGTAAATGGAATTGACCTAAATCTGCTGAATGGCAGTGTCTTCAGGGGCAGCCCCTGGTGCTTTTCAAGTGGCAGTGATTGCACTGCCTGAAAAATCCTTTGGCTGGTGGCAATCTCCTTCTCCATGAGACTGGCACAGAGCCTCCAAATTGCTCCAATCAGGCTCTGGAGAAGGAGGGGCCACTCCTCTCTGAAAAAAGGGCATCAGCTCCCCACTGCCGTTAGCTCTGCCTTTAGCTGAGGCCAGCCCGGATCACACTCTACGGAGTTGCTCATCTTCTAATCCATGCACAGTGACTGGGGGTCAGCCCTTCATAAGCTTCTTAACTTACTGCTCAGAAAATCACTTCTGGTGGGGGTAATTAGTGTTGCATGTGTTTGGAGAGAAAATGGCCCACGTTGACTGCTGAAGTTTCCTCAGCATCCAGTCCAGCCTGCCCCTTTCTTTCTTTTTTCCCTCCTATGGCCTGTATTCAAGCTATCTGACCCCTTAAAACTTACAAATTGCTATTTTTCTGGCACATTTAAAATTCATGGAAATAAGATTGCCAAAAGAAAGAAGTTGGTGTGAGAAACACAGGTGACAATCTCAGCAAATAGGACTGGCTTTCAGGAAGATTTGCCCTGTTCCTTACTGGTAACCACTGTGTGGGTCTTTGATGTGGGCACGGAGATAGGCAAGGCAAGGAATAGAGATTAACAGACTCTTTGGAAACCATTGTTGCGATCCCTGCCTCTAATGTCATCTCCATCTTTCCTGGAAAACTCATAATGGAAATCTCTGCTTGTTCAGCCAAGTGCAAATCACAGAGGGGAAAGTCAAAGTGGCACAGTCAGGATAAGTTGGAAAAAGGTAGTCTGAGTGAGAGACGACTGAGAAGAGCCTTGGGACTTCTCAACCCAAATACCAGTCAAAGAGATCTCCCAAGTGATGATGGTCCTTATTTTGTGATGGAGCAGTGCCACGATTCCTGGTATTCCCCTCTGGAACCAAAACTTTTAAGGCAGCAGAACATAAGACCATGGGAACAGGAAGCAAAAATTTTGCCAGTGGATCCGTAAGGGTGATGGTGGGTGGTATCATTTTTATTTTTATCTCTTGATTTTTGGACCTATGAATCTTGTGGTGGATGCCGATTTAAAGCATATGCAGCCTTTTGAAGTTTCTTAGCCCGGCCCTGTAAGTGATTGTTATCTAGCCGGTGCCCTAACTGTATCTTTAAAAGGCCGTTTTACATTTTTATTAATCTAGCTGCTCTTGGGTGGTGAGAAACATAGTAAGACCAGTGAATTTTATGAGCACCAGCCCATTGCCTCACTTCTTTGGCTGTAAAATGTGTTTTTTGGTTAGAGGCAACGCTCTGCGGAATTTTATGACGGTGGATCAGGCATTCTGTGAGTCTACAGATGGTAGTTTTGGCAGAAACCTTACACGTAGCGAAGGCAAATCTATATCTAGAATATGTGTTTATGCCAGTGAGGACAAAGCGCAGTCTCTTTTATGATGGAAGTGGCCCAATATAATCAACCTGCCACCAGGTCACAAGTTGATCACCCCTTGGGCCATATGATCCAATAGACTCCATGCATCTTAGCAACCTGGCCAAGACGGCCAGAGGAAAGAGATAGAGGCAAAGGACACTTTTAAGGGCAAAAGGGAGAGGAAATTTTCAAAAGCTGCTTGAATACAAAAGTCACTGGTCTCATAGACCGAGGCAGGAGTTTGTGTCAGTTCAGACCTTGCTTGCCTGAACCAGTGCAGGCTTACAGAAAGCCTTGTTAAAGAGATGAGCAAAGCATGGCGTGTGTGTAGAATGAGCAGAAATACATTCAGAGCCTTTAAAAGTCCTTATCTCAGAGAGGCAGGCATGAGGCTCTCTGCCTTATTACTTCCAGCCTCCCATTCTGAATCTGAAAACAAAGACTGCATCTCAGTGTAATCAACTTTCCTAGACCTGGGGGCGTCAGGACACCTCATGTCCCTGTGGTGGTGCCAGCGCTGGCCGGAAGCTGTGCTGCCTCTTCCTCTGACCTTCTTGCTGGCAAGGACCCTGCTTGAAGGTGGAAGGACTGCTAGCAAGGGACCCTGTGGGTACGGAAGCAGCACAGCAGCCAGTGTGGCTAGAGCCCTGCTCAGACTTTCCAGCCCTAGATTCCATGCTTCATAGCGCTCCTGTCTGCAAAGCACAACTTCTCACCTGAAATGTGTTCTGTGGCCCAGACTCTCACGGGGCACGGATGACACTATGACTTCTATGTGACTTGGGATATGGGCCCCGTGGTAGAGAATCATCTCATCCCTTCTGAGGATGGTCTGGGACTAGGGCTGTGTAGATCAGGTACTCAGGTCCAGAAAGCACAGATGTGGCAGGTTTTAGGACAGCTCTGTGGAGAGCCCAGTGAGTCTACCCTGCAAGGGACCCCAGGTCTGCTGGTGGCAGGCAAGGTCTGATCCCCAGCTCTTTACCCTGTCCCTGCAGCTTATTTCTGAGAGCTGGGCTCTCAGAAACTGTTTGCCTTTCACAGCCTCACATCTTTGCTGGAATAGGATGAGAATTGAGGCTAAACTCGTATTCCTGAGATTCAGACCGTGGAGGTTTGTTCTCTTAAGAGTACAGTGTTTTTAAGGAAGATGCAATACAGTCCTCCATCTCCAAATCTGTGGGAATATTATTGAACCATAATCAATAAGGAGCATGGCCTTCATGAGCAAAATAGTCTTTGTCTCCTGATAAATGATTCTGTTTCTGGAAATCAGTCAGATCCTCATGCGAGCTGGGCCTAGGCCTGGATTCTGTAATGTTCAGAGTGGTTTACTCAGTGGAGTCTCTCAGGCCTACAATTAAGTCTTCCCCCTAGACCCACCCCCTTGGCTTTGTACTTATGGACCAACACTGCTTTGCCTGAAATACAGCAGATTTGCTTTCATTTTCTTTTGAATTTGAAGTGGGAGGCTGCCAGAGTGAGGTCTGGACTGTAGAAGGGAGTACAAGTTATAATTCTATTTCTTTATGTGGTTCTTTGATTACATTTTGACTTGATGGACTGCATACCACCTACTGCACATGCCAGGATCCTTTGACAAAACCAAATATACACATTTTCCTTAACTTTCCCAGTGACTTTCCAGAAATACCTTCTGTGAAATTTCTCCAGAATTTCATGAAATGATCTCTTGTTGAAATTTTACCTCAAAGCCACAAAATTACTTACTATAGTAAGAAATACTCTCAAGAGACCTTGGGACTCTTCATTTCAAACACAAAATCTATTGAGAACCATTGGGGTGACCATTATGATAGTAGGCAACCATTTAGCTTTATTCAAATGTAAGAATTGATTAATGTTTGCATTCCTACCCTGATTTCTCCTTTGACAAAATGGACAAAGACCAAATCAGTGAACCATTTGCGCCTGTATACTGATGACCTCACAGTTATAGTATCTGAGTCCAGCAACCACTTCCTTGTTACACGATCCCAGATAAAATCATAAAATCACTTCCTGTCTTAGGTTTTATCACCGTAAAATGATAAGCAAAAAGATCCATTTAAGCCAAACCTACTGCTTCACATTTATTTTTAGGCTGGGATTACTAGTATTAAGGAATACTCAACATATTAAAAATGACAATTATTATTTATAGCATTTGTTTGCCTTGGTACACATGGAAGGGACACAGTATTTTGTTCTGGAGCTAACAGAAGAGGAAGAAAGTTGGGGACCATTGTACATGTATTTGTTTTTTTCAATGTGTTATTGTTTAAATATGAAGTTTCCCCCAAAGATTTACATATTGAGGTCTTGATCCCTAAAACATCAAAGTTGAGAAGTAGGGTATAGAGAGGTCATTAGATCATGGGAGAACTGACCTAATGTATCAACACACTGGTGAGTTCATAGTTCAATGTGCTATGAGATGGGGTCCAGCTAGAGAAAACAAGTTACTGGGAGTGTGTCTTTGAAAAGTTATATGGCCCCCAGACCCTCTCTCTGTGGGCTCTTTGCCTCTTACTCTGCTTCCCGGCTGCCATGACATGAGCAGCTTTCCTCTCCCAGACCCTTCCACCATGATGGCCTCATAGCTGGTAAGCTATGGACTGAACCTTCCGAAACCATGAGCTGAAATAGACCTTTTCTCCTGTAAATTGTGTATGGCAGGGATTTTTTTCCTAGTCATGAAAAGATGTCTAATGCACAATATCTGTCTCCTGACACAGGAGACAGGGGGAAGAGGAGACTGATACCTGTTCCCCACCCCATCTCCTAGGCTTGTCTTGAATCCACTGGAAATAGAATAGCAGCTGAAGAAGATGGACTTTGTAGAGCATTTATAATGCTCTGGACAAAGCCATGATGTTCTGAGGCTGGAAACCTAGAATGTGAAGGAAAGTTATGTTTCCATTGCTGCATGGAAACTTCTCTTCAGTCCCCAAGTATCTCAAAAATAGAAACATTGGAGATAGGGAGACGGTACTACATGTGGCACTCATGGAGTTAACAGAAGGGCAGTAGGCTGAAGGGCCAGCAGAAGCAGAGAGGAAATGTTGGAGGACCAAGGGTACCCATGCTACTCCCAGGCAAATGGGCAATTCTTCTCGCGACATTGGGAGATACCGAGAAGGAAGGCATGCAGGTAGCTCAGCATGCTGAGGGAACAGAGACTCTTCAGGAATGAGTAGCAGAAGATGGACCATTATGTCTTTGTGGCTTCACTTGTAGTTACAGAAAATAATAAATAAAAATTGTTTTCATGACAGGATTATGGTGCACCTCTATAATCCTGGCTACTTGAGATCATAAGTTCAAGACCTGCCTGAATCACTAGTGGGATCCTGTCTTAAAATAAAACTAAATTTAAAAATTTAAAGACCTGGAGATATGGGTCAGTGATAGAGCACTTCCCTAGCATGTGTGAGGCCCTGGTTCAATCCCTGGCACCAGAAATAAACAAGAAATTATTTTGAAAAATAGGCAAAATACCCAGCATCTCCAGAGATCCATGCCATGCTGGAACTTAGAGCGCTGTGAAACCAAGCAACCCGCTATCCTCCCTAGTGGGCAGCCGTGAGCCTACTGGCACTTGGGCTGAGAATCAAACATCCTATCCCCCCCCTATTAGCAAATGGAAGCCAGAGGTCTGAGCATCTCTTGGGAGGTTGACCATATGCAATATAGCAAACAGTGGGTATTTCCTTCTACCAATTCTTTGAAGGCAAATATTGTTATCACTGTTTTGCTCTGTTCTGATTAATTGTATTGCTCTATTCAGTATTCTGTTTTGATAAGTTCTATAATGTTCTGTATTTGGTTTGATTTTGCTATGTCTGATTGAAAAAACAACTATTGTGGAGATAACAAGATATACTATTGCACCTATTACTGTTATCCTGGTAACCTGTTGTGACATTCTGTACAAATTTCACAGTACTGTCTCAATTGGCTATGTTCTGTTGTATTTCACTACCTTCACAATAAAAAAAAGATAAAAAAATAGGCAAATGTCAATTAATTATAAATGTGAGGGTCTATTTCTGGGCTCTATTCTGTTTCATTTTTTCCTGTATGCCTATGGGCATGCAATGTCTTATGGTTTACTACAGCTAAATCTTAAAATCAATAAAAATAAGGCTTCAAATATTGTTGGGGTTTTTTTCCTGCAGTAGTTTGGGTCTTTTGCATTTCAACATACATTTTTGAAACAGCCAGTCAATTTTCATTTATAAAAAACTTGCTTGGATTTGGATTGTATGTAACAGAAGTGCAAATATAATTCAATGGAAAAAACATAATCTTTTCAACAAATGAAGCTGTGAAGGAATCAGATATTCACATGAAAAGAGAAAAAACAAACTTTCAATCTTTACCCCACCATGTGCAAAAATTAACTTGAAATGGATGATATACAAAAAAAAAAATCATAGCAGAAAATCTTTATTACCTTAGGGTAGGGAAAGAGTTCTTAAAGTCACCATAAAAAGCAGACACTGTTGGGAACCAGCACCATGCCTGTGCTGCTGCCAGCCTAGAACAGACAGACCCCAGCCTCTCCCTGAGTCAGCGTCATTCACGGACTCGGGGTAGAGAGAACAAAACCACAACAGCAAGCAAGCCCAATCTGGGAACCAGTGCCATGTTCAGGCTACTGCCAGACTGGACAGGCCCCAGCCCCTTCCAGGGAGCAAGTTGGCAAACAAATAGTACCAACACCCCACCTCCACCCCACCACCATAAGCAACAGGTCTATCTAGGGAAACACAGGCTGTGATGATAGCTGTGGAGGTGAAATGCAACTGGATGCATGTGGTGCTTTGATGTTTCACTGACATTGCAGGTCTAGGGCCACTGGTCTGATCATAGGTTTAGAGGGTAGTGGTACACAGAGTGACATCTAAAGGGGTTCTTTTTCTGAGGGTTGCAGCCCTTGCTGATTCCCTATGGTCCTGTTTTGGAAGTCCTGTATCATTTCCATTGTTTTGTTGGATTGGGTGTTACTCTCTTTTGTTTTGTTTGATTATGTCAAATCCAGTGCCAGGAGAAGCTATTTCAAAGATAACAAAATATATTATGGTAGCAATTTTGGATTTACTACAGGCTTATATTGAAGACGTTTATTGCATTCATTGTTTTGTTTTTGTTGTTTCTATTCTGTTCTGTTTGATTTTTACTATGCCCGAAGTTATCTGCAGCCATTTTGAAGACATCAAAAGGTATTATGGTAACTATTGTTGATTTTGTAATGTTTTGAAGTCCTGTATCTTTACACTGATTTGTTTTGACTGGTTTTATTCTGTTTTATCCTCTGTAAAATAAAAAAAAGCAGACACCATCAAAGAACTAATCAATAAATTATGCTTCATGTAAATTAAAAGCTTTTGGTGTAAGCAAGACACTCTTAAGTAAAGGGAAAGACCAGCTACAGACTGGCAAAAAATATTTTTAAGACACACATCTGAAAAAAAATACTCTTAGAATTCAATAAGACAAACAATCTAATAAAATAAATGGGCAATAAAATAAATAATAAATTAGAGTTTTTCCCAAAGAAAACTTAGGAAAAAGAAATAAATGTATGCAAGGATGCTCAGTGTCACTAGTCATTCATTAGAGTAATGCACACTGAAACTATGGTTAGCTACCACTACGCATTCACTGGAATGACTAAAATTAAATATTGGCAATACCAGGACCTACTGAGGACGTAGAACAGTCATAACTGTCACACACTGCTGGTGGGAATGTAAAATGATAGTATCACTTTAGAAAATGGTTTGGTATAAAGTTAAATATACAAAGCCTGGTATAACCCCAAAATCCTATTCTGAGCTATTTACCCAAGGGACTGAAAATATGTTTGTACACAAAGTCTTATAAAAATCACTTCCCATGGTAAGAAATATACCTTCCTAGCATTTGTTTTGCTATGTTTTAGAGACTAACATTTTTTAATAAGTAATTTCACTTTTAGTATTTTCAGTGACTTTTTTTTGTTTTTTTCTTTTTTTATATAATTTTATTTAAAGAGAAAAAAACAAAGCAAAACAGAATAAAGGGTAGTGACAATACAGTATTCCAAGGAAAAAAGGAAAAACAACAACAACAAAAAAAACCTAAGAAATTATTACTTGACAAATTACATACTGACTTCTTGGAAATAGTTGTTCAAATTACAAAGTTAAAACATATAGACATTCAAACAGTGAGACTGTTAACAGCTCTGCTCCACGATCTGACAAAAACAGCAATATATATGGTCATCCATCTTACCCACTCAAATATACATGCAATTATATCAAAAGGGTAAAATTAAACACAACAAAACAGAGCAAAGGGGATCACAAGAAAGCAATGTAAGAGACAAAAATTTCAAAACTAGACAATCAGAGATATTCACTCTCTATCATATTGACTATTGTTTTCATCCAAATAGTTGTCCATATTTTCACATATAGGGAATTCACATGAACCAACCTAGTATGGAATTGGTCTGAGCAGGATGAGGAGGGCAATGCAGGTCTTCAAGACCAGACATTAGGGAAGCCAAGAATGGCTGTCATAGTGTCTCTCATTCTCCTCAAAACAGCTGTCCATACCTTAATGTGTGTTGAACTTAAACAAGGCAAAGCAAGCTAAGATCACTTTGAACGAAAAGTGATAGTTTTGCTGGATTTCACATCATGACATTATGGAGTCAGCACTGGGTATTGTAGTGTTTCTTTTTCTTCAAAGTAGTTGTTCATTTCAACATGTGTTATATAGTTGGTTCTCGTAAACTGTTTATAAGCTCTACACATGCATGAGTCTCTACATGTATATCTATCATTACTGTATTAGCAGGAAAAACAAAACAAAGCAAGATAAAACAATTCCTAGAAAAGCATGAGGCAGAAAAGTCACATAAAACCGCAATACA
>PVJX010017964.1:0-37404 GCA_004027295.1 Dolichotis patagonum
TAGTTGAGCATAGTTTCAAATACAATAATATCAAACATAACAAAATAGTATAAAACCATTCAAGAGAATGAAAGAATTACAGGACATTCTGAACCGAATAACTATGATCAATGGCTACTATAATATCTCATTTTCAATAAAAAGATTTGTTTATACTATCACATATATTAAAATCCCAATAAGACACAACATGATAGAATTGATGGTAATAGCAGAGTAGAAGCATAGTAGAACTTCTAAGCAAGGTGATATTAATCAGCCATGGCTGCCATAATGTTTTGCTTTCTTCAAAACAGCTTTTCATACCATCACACATAATAAAATAAAATAAAACAGAATAAAACCATTCCAACTGATGAATGAAAACATTGAAAAGCTTCAAAGCAATGAAATGGGAAATCATGATTACCATAAAATCTTATATACTCTTACCAACTCTCATACTAGGGAGACTATACGGTATTTACATATTTGAGTTTGGTTTATTTCGCTTATGAGTATGGCCTCAAGTTGTGTCCATTTATTTATAAATATCTCAATGCGATCATTCTTTATAGCTGAGTAGTACTCCATTGTATAAAAATACCACAACTTTTTTATCCATTCCTCAGTTGATGGGCACTTAGGTTGTTTCCAAGATCTGGCTATTACAGATTGTGCTGCTATAAACATGGGTGCACATATATCACTATGGTATGATGTTTTCAGATCTTCTGGGAATATTCCTAGAAGTGGAATAGCTGGGTCAAATGGGACTTCCAAACCCAGTTTTTTGAGGAATCTCCAGACTGACCTCCACAGTGGTTGCACAAGTCTACACTCCCACCAATAGTGCAGAAGAGTTCCTCACATTTTCTTTCTTTTTGTAAATTTTATTTTTAAAGAGAATAAAACCAAACAAAATAAAACAGAATAAAGCCAATTAAAGCAAAACAGTGAAAGTGATACAGGACTTCAAAACAGGATAACAGAAAATCAATATTGCTGCCATCATGCTTGCTTCCTGTTATCTTCAAAATTGTCACCCATAACATCAGACATAGTAAAATCAAACAAAATAGAACAGAATAAAACCAATCAAAACAGAACATTGAATAAAACAAAACAATAAAATGGAACAAAACAGTGAGAACAATATTGGATTTCAAAGACAAGACTGAAGGAAACCATCCATAATTGCTATATTACATATTTTATCCTCACCACTGGCTCTAGGCCTGCAAAGTCAATCAAACAATCAGAGCATTCAGTTGTTTTTGTACTTCAGTTGCTAATAATTCGGCCTTTGTTCCTCTGAACCAGCAGGTTGCTTGGGGGTGGGGAGTGTTCTTGTCTTCCAGTCCGGTTCCGGCTGGCTCATGGGAAGGGTGAATTGGCTTCTTGTTCTTCTTGTTACTCCTCCCAGACCCAGCATGCCTTCTGCCGGCTCACAGGTCAGGCTTGCCACGTTTTCTTTATCCATTCATCAGTTGATGCACACATAGGCTCCCAAGAATTAGCTCTGTGAACTGTGCTGCTATAAACTTGGATATGCATGCATCAGTGTAATATCACACCTTCAACACTTTTGGAAAGATTCCTAGAAGGCGAAAGAGCTGTGTCAAAGGGGATTTCCAGTTTCAGATTTTATTTATTTATTTTAGAATCAAATGCATCTTTCAGTTTTGGATGTTTGCACCATATAACAATGGTGACCCCATGGTCAGCCAAGGAGCAGAGTGAAGGCAGACAAGAGGCTGGGGTGCTTGGAGGCTCCACCTGCAATGCTCCCCAGCTTGGGTTCATGTCTCACTTCCTCACCAGCTTTCCATTTTCATTGATTCAGGGCTTCTCTGAAAACATGAAAGTAGGTAAATCTAGAGCTGGGCACTTTGTGTGCATGGGCAGCTGATTTGTGCAGTAGCCAGTGGATTCCTCCTCGAGGAAGGAGCCCTGTCCCACCCTGTCTCCCGTGACAACTTCTCTGGTTGCTTTGCCTCGCCTCGCCTTGCCTCGCCTCGCCTTGCTTTGCTTCTGTGGTGCTGGCCATTGAGCCTGGGTCCTTGCACGAAGCTACACGCCCCTCCCATTTTATTTTTTATTTTGAAACAGGGTCTCACTAAGTTGTCCAGGCTGGGCTTGAACTTGCATTCCTTCTGTCTGAGTGGCCAGCTGAGGGGAGACAGGAGGCCGCCGGCAGGATGGGGACAGTGCAGGGAGGAGCTGAGCAGCCCTCGTCAGTCCCCCGATAGACAGCAGACTGCAAGGGCCGGAAGCCGGGGCTGCACGAGGCCACAGAGGCCACAGCCCAGGGAGTTCTCGGCTCCAGCCTCCCAGCGGGACCGGGGGTTGCAGAGCCAGGCCTCCTCGCCCTGCCGCCCCTCCACCCTTCCTCTGCACCTGCTCCTGCCCACCACCAGTGCACGGTGCCTGCCCTCCGCAGCTCCTGGCGTCGGATGCTTGCAACGCTGGAGCCTTCGCCCCCTTCCAGGTCCCCTCGCTCATCCTCGCCGTGACTCTGACTTTTTATGCAGCACGTGGAGCCCGAGCTGTGGGCCAGGCGTGCAGGGGCCTCGGCTGTTTCTGTCTTGCATTTTGTCTCTCAGATGGGAGGGTTCCCTGCGGCAGATTCACACGGGCATCAGGCGGGCTCCCATCGCCTCTCCGGCCTCCCCGGAGCGCCCGAGATGGGCTGGTGTCTGTGTCCCCCAGGAGAGCAGCGGTAGTGTGTGCAGCAGGAGAGGAGCTCTCGAGAGGCGGGGCTGTCTTTTGACGCTTGCCCCCAACGTGTGCACAAACCCAGTCTTTTTGGTTTTTGTTTTTTTCAAATCCATTTTATTTCAAAGAGAAAAACCCAAAATTTCAAAACATGTCAATCAGACGCAACAATGGTACATACATTGCACGCTGTCATCCCCAAATCATTCACCCAGAGCACAAGACATCTGCATTCAATTGGTTGAACAGTACCAGCACAAATCCTTCTCTTCAATGAACTCAGAGAAATCAGTAGTATAACTATCTTAACTGCTTTTATAGACATACACATACACACACACACACACACACACACACACATACACACATATACACACATATACATAATGTTTCTTTCAGCTTCTCATACTAGTGATGTTTACACATGCATGTCTGATTTACTTCACTGATGAGTGTGGTCTCAAGTTGTATCCATTTACCTATAAAAGTCTCAGGTTTGTCCTTCTTTATAGCTCAGTAGTACTCCATTGCATAAAAGTATCAAATCTTTTTTTATCCATTCCTCAGTTGATGGTCATCTGGATGATTTCCAAGCTCTAGCCATTACAAATTGTGCTGCTATCAACAAGGGTGCACATATATTGCTGTGGTATGATGTTTTTAATTCTTCTGGGAGATACCCAGAGGGGAATAGCTGTGTCGAATGGGCCCCCCAGTACTAGTTTTTTGAGAAATTTTCACACTGGTTTCCACAGTGGTTGCACCAGCCTTCATTCTCACCAACAGTGGAAAATGGTCCTTTTTCCCCGCAGCCTCCCCAGCATTTGTTATTGCTTGATTTCTTGATGACAGCCATTCTTTTTGGGGTGAGGTGGAATCTCAGTGTTGACAAGCACAGTTTTCAACATCAGAATTCCAGCAACTGCATGTCCAAATGCACAAGGAGAACTGGCGGAGTTACTGGCATAACCTCACTGCCCATCTCAGGTCACAAGTGTGCTAGTAAACATATCGGGCAAACTCTTGGACTTAGGGGTACAATGTCCATGCCATGTGGCTCCCAGGCTAAGCCCACCGAGTCTGTTGACACCTCTGTGGTGCCAGGAGTCCAGGGGTGCCAGTGTGGACCTGCAGAGCAAACCCCACTGTCATGCCATGTCACGTTTCTTGTTTGCGCCGTGAAAAAGCCCACGAACAGGGTAAAGCCCTGTGGGTCCCTGCGTGTTCATCCCCCAGGGGACCCACATTTGGCAGGTCAGGGACTCCTCCAAACCCTCAGGCCAGCCTCCAGACTTCAGGGCAACATGAGCCCAGGACGCCTGTCCACAGGCGACGTCCTCTGTAGGTCACCTCTGCAGCAGCACTGCCCAGCTTGTCTGTCTGTGATGGGGTGTCACCTGCCGGGGGGCAGCACCTGCCTGTCCCCTTTACTTCTGCCAAAGCATGGGAGCTATTTGTTGGACCTCACTGGAGAAGAATATGGTGGTACAGAGGTTGTGTCTTTCCCGTCCTAGACCCCACCCAGTGCACTTTTAAAATGTGGAGATTTTAGCACAGTGTGGTAGCACACACCTACAGTCCCAGCACTCGGGAGGCCGAGGCAGGAACTCATTCTGAGTTTGAGGCCAGCCTGGGCTACACAGTGAGTTTAAGACTGGCCTGAACTATACAGCAAGACCCTGTCTCAAAAAACCAAAAACCAACAAAAACAAAACAAAAAACCAGATTTGGAAATTTTACTAAATCCCCACCACAGGTCTTTTCATATTTCTGTCGTTTAACTTCCTGAGTCTCTGCTTCGGGTTTTGAGGGTTCTTTTCCTTTCCTTTCAGCCCGACCGTTGCTTTGCCTGACATCTGTAAGCGAATGGAGTGCTAAGGTTTCCAGCATTTGCTGCAGGCCGTGGACCCGAGAGGGAACACACACTGCCGGGCTCCCGCTGCCTGCTCACGCCCCACCAGGAGCCTGAGTCCTCGCCCCTGATCTCTCAGTTCAGCCTTGGGCCTCAGTTTCCCCTGTTGGCCCCTTCTCCACTGCCCAGAGCAAGTCCCCTGTCCACAGTCTTTGCTGTCCACCGTGCCCCGACGGCGCTCACTACTCTGGGGGCACGGTTTGCCCGGCCGAGTGTTCCTGGGAGAGACTGGGTTCATTGTAAGGATGTGGACACGTATTGTAGGGAAGGGAATCATCCCACGTAGCAGTCTTTCCAGTCACCTTGACTAAACCCCAAAGGCAGGCTGCTTCCTCAGGGAAGCCGAGTGGGCCCCCAGCTGCACAGGCCGAGGGTCACCACGGCAGCGAGGCTCCGCCCCATGCGAGGGGATGGCAGGAGGGAAGCAGGAGAAGAGGGCACATCTGCTTTTTTGTTCCTAATACTGGGGCTTGAAGCCAGGGTTTTATCACTGAACACATCCCCAGCCCTTTATTTTTAAGTTCTGAGACAGAGTCTCACTAACTTGCTAAATTGCCCAGGCTGGGCTCTAACTTGTAACCCTCCTGTCTCAGCCTCCCAGAAAGATGCAATCGCAGGCATGCACCACCACAGCCGACTCAGAGTTCACGTTTTGAAAGGGGAAGCCAGACAGAGAATGGGGCCCTACAACCCCTTCTGAGGGCAGCACCCCGAACTGACTCGGACCTCCCCAGATTCCATCTGTAAAGGTCACCACCAGTACCATCACCATGGAAACCTGTTGTTCAGCACAGGGGCTTTGGAGGAGCCGTTCCAGTCGCGTCCAGTCTACAGCGTGCACCCTCAGCCCTGGCCCCGCCCACCCACCCCACCATGGGTCTTCACATTCCCACGGGTATCGGGTGGGCCTTACCTAAGGTGGGCGTGTCAGGGTCCCATGGCCACCATCGGCCCAGTGGCCCTCCCAGCAGGCACACAGTTGTGACTGGGCTCTTCTTCCATGGCTCCCGGCACTGTGTCCCACTGCATACAAGACAGTGCTGAGGGGTGCACAGGGCTGGCTGGGCTCACCCTTCCTGTAAGGAGGTGACAATGCCAGGGCACAGGGAGGCTGCTGGGAGGCCCAGGTCACAGCTGGTAAGGAAGAGAGGCAACTAGATCTGGGCAG
Organism: Dolichotis patagonum; assembly: GCA_004027295.1. Lineage (NCBI taxonomy): Eukaryota > Metazoa > Chordata > Mammalia > Rodentia > Caviidae > Dolichotis > Dolichotis patagonum. The sequence continues at coordinate 5,778 of PVJX010017964.1, forward strand.
CCCCGTGTGCCCAGCTGTCCTGGGAACAACGCCAGAGGATGCCTGACGTCCCTAAGTTTTACTCCTGAGTGTCTGTCTTTGCAGAGCTGAGGTTAGCAAAAGTGTGTCACAGTCCTGCCTCGCTCAGAGACAGCCTAACCCAGCCTCCTATCAGTCCACCTGGGTGTCAGCGGCCACACAGGGAATCTGAGCCGACTCTCCTGCTGCCTCCCCTGTCGTCCGGATTTCGGGAGGCCTGTGTTCCTTGGCTGGTGGCAAGCAGCCCCTCACATGCTGGCCGTGGTATGTGGCTGCTCAAGGCGAGCAAACCCTCAGCAGAAGCAGCCTTGTGGCCGTCACTGCTCCTGGCTCCAGGGCTGGCTTCAGCCCGCAGAGATCCCACACTGGCAGGGCGTCGTGTGCTTCAAGGAGACGCATAAGGGCAAGCCGGCGAGCTCGGGACGGGGCCTGGGTGACTGGAAGGGTCGCCTGGTTGCGCTCTGGGGCCACAGCCCAGGACGGGGAAGCCCGGTGGCTCTGGAAGCTGAGTGCCCCCCAGGGACTTCTGCAGGGCAGTGCCAGCAGGGCCTGGAGGGAGGCTGTCCGAGAGCCCCAGTAGGTGGGGACCGCTTTGTCCCCAGCCCCGCCGGAGTCCCGCAGAGCCCACATGGGAAGACGACAGGTGCTCAAGGAAGCCTGTGTAATTGTCATTATGCATTGATTTTGATGCACTAGGAGGCTGGGTTAGGCTGGTCTCTGAGTAAGGTAGGATTGTGACATGCTTTTTAGAGGGCTACACGTTATTTTTTAAAATGAGCTGATTAAACTGACTCAAAAATTAAGCAAATTATTATACAGGGCATAAATGGAAATGACAAATTTGTGACGGGGCTGCTTGGATGAGTGGAGCATTGGAATACAGTGTTGAAGACGCTGATATCCACACCAAAACGTCAACCGAGCCCGGCTCTGGGTGAGTGGAAGGCCTCCCGACCCGTGTGAAGCTCAAGCTGGTGTGGAAAAGGTGAGTGAAAAGTACGTCCCCCTGTCAGTTTGTCCTGAGAGACTTTCTAGTAGGCCCTGGAGGACACACCTGAAAATGCGTCTCCTAGATGGGTGCTGGACACTGGACAGCAGAGCATAGTCTGATCGGGCACTGAAGGATCCATCGCTTCTGGAGCACTAACTGGTCATTGGACTTCGCTCTCGTCAGAATGCTAGAAAAGCAAGCAAGCAAGCAAGCAAGCAAGCAAGCAAGCAAGCAAGCAAGCAAGCAAAAGACGAAGGAAACAGTGTTGCACTCTCTGTATTCCCCCGTGGTCTTTCCTGAAGGTTTTAGTTAGGAGATGGTGCTTAGCCAGGCGTGGTGGCACATGTCTGTAAACCCAGCACTCTGGGAGGCTGAGGCGAGAGGGTCACAAGATCAAGCCCAACCTGGGCACCTTAGTGACTTAGCAAGGCCCTGTCTCAGAATCGAGAAGGGCTGGGGATGTAGCTCAGGGTAAAGGTCCCAGTGAAAATAAAGAAATAGAAAAAGCTATTTGACAGCGATAGTTACAGCACACAGATCTGCTGTTCTGTTTGGCTTTATTCGCCAAATACTAACGCATGCTCATGTTTTTCTTCATATGTAGGCGCACCCGCGGCAGGGTCCCCTTGGGCCCGTGTGACCAGAGCTGGGCTCCAAGGTGGGGGGCTCAGGCCTCGCATCCTAACAGAGACGCGAGGCCTAAGGTCACAAAGCGCAAGCATCCAGGGAGGCAGGACGGCGGGCCACCGAGCCCCAGCTGAGGGGCAGGACTGCGTCCTCTGAAAACCAGCCTTCCTCAAGGCCAGCATCCAGCCCAGAACGAGCCCTGCAGCGGGCCTGGCCACGGCTATCTGGCCAGATGGGTAGGCAGATGGAGGGCCAGAGAGGGCAGGGAATTCGAAGGACGGGGTCTTCTGTCTGCCAGGCGGTGGCAATCCAGAGGGACGGATGCACTTGGAGGCAGGCAGGGACCTTGACTGCTCCTGCGGAGCCCCCGAGCCCCTTGTTGCCAGCCTGCTCCTGCCTTCCAGGGAGGCTGTGATGGGCAGTGGGGAGAGTCACCTTGTCTTGGTGACGGAGGGCTAGGTGTCCGTAGTAAGAACTGGTGTCTTGGGCCGGAGTTTGGGAGGCACTCACGTACCCAGCCTCACAAGACCTCGCCTATTGGGGTCTGGGCCTAGACCCCCAAATGGGTGCACGGTGAAGGCTCGAAGGAATGAGACACACAGCACAGTCTTTGGGGCTACAGAGGAGTGAGATCCTGGGCAGAGCTCGTAACTCTGCTGGCCGGCAGCCAATTGACCCTGGGCAGCCTTTAATCAGAACAGGCAAGGAGCTGAGTGGACAGTGCAGGAAACCTGAGCAGGATCTTGGGCAGGTTCAAGCATCCCTCAGAGCAACAGAGGATGCTAATTAAGGAAAATACCCAGAAAGGCTCCAGGTGGCCTCAGCCGTGGCCTGTCTTGCCCCCAAGGTGTCGCCTCTTCTCAGTTCAGCCGTGCCTGGGCCACGCCACAGCCCTGCACGTGTGCTCAGCCTCGGTGACTCCATCCCCCACCCTTGCTGTGTTTATCGACAGAACCAGGAAAGAGGCTGGGCTGCAACCTTTGGAGGGGACTCACTGTCTGCTCACTGTCTTTGTCCCCAACATGGGGGCTCCCCCGGAGCTCAAGGCAGAGGTCACCTGAAGGGAAGGGAGGAGAGCGGGGGTGGGGGGAAGGGAGGAGTTCCGCTCCCTCTGCCCAGGCCAGGGCCTCGCCTCTCCGGAGCCTCCCGCACAGCTCTGCGGTTCAGCCTGGGCCTCGACTGCCTTCCCCAAGTTGCTCCAACCCGACGTAGGGGTCTGCTCAGGGTTCCTGCCCCGGCCCTGTCGTTCATTCGTTAGCTCTTGAACCCAGGGCAAGACGTGGTCTTCTCTAGGCCTCAGTTTCTCCCTCTGGACTCCAGAAGATGGGAGAAGTGATGGGCTAATGTATGCAGAAGGCATTGGTCGTATATGTGCTGATAGATATTCTCTTCTGTTGATCTGGAGAAATTTCATCTGCATTAATTTGTTTTTGTTTAATCTTCCAGAGATATACCGAATATTTATTTTTGTGCACTTTTTGCTTAACAGTCAATAAGCTGTAAGGTGCCAGATTCTGGGGTGGGTGCTGGGGAGACCTCCGAATTTCATCCGCAGTTCTTCTGGGCTAGCAGTAATTGTTTTGAGTAGAAAAGGTCCTTTCGTGGCACTTCTTGGCAGTCGCCTTGGGTCTTCCTATCGGAATCCTGCATTTCACAGGAGCAGCCTCGGCTCTTTCCCAGTGCTCCTCAGCACCTTCCGCAGCCTTGTGTTCTGGGCTTCTCTGGATGACGGGGTCGCAGGCTCTGTCAACGGCGGTGGTTGAGTCCCAGCGGGAAGGCCCAGCTCAGGCCCCTGAGCCACACCTCTGGCCGCACTCCTTGTGACACAAATGACTCTTTTCTGTTCATAAAACCAACTCTGCATTCGTTCATGTAAGAATCCCCGCACGCTGTGTAGCTGCATTTGTGCTCTGTTTGTCTACAGGGACTCAGCTGTCACCTTTCCAGTGGCAGCAAGGACAGAGACAGCCTGGCTGGGCTTCCATATCGGTATGCTTTTAAAAATAAAAGTCAGTAATCAGAGCTGCTGGTTACCGTTAGCGGTCAGTGTCTATAAAATGCACAGCCAGCCGTGTGTTCAGACTCACAGGTAAAACTCTTTAGCCCACATCAGTCGCTGTCGTCTTATTAGCCCTTCCTAGTTCCTTCAGTAATTGCTTTTTTAAATCCTGGATTTCCTGAGGCTTGAATAGAATCCTTATTTCACGAAAAACTCCGATGTAAAATGTCTTTGAAGATTGCTAGAGGTGTGGCAGGGCGCTGGACTTGGGCTTCACCAGGGCTGGGAATGTCCCTCCCTGTCCCGGCGACAGTCTGCGGTGTCACCGCTGTGAAACTCGACCTGCGCTGCACGGTGGAGTCGAGTTCAAGTTCATTAACAGCTATGACCCACGCGGCCTGGCTGCAGGGCGTCACCCATCGCTCAGCGGCCCAAGCTCGGCCATCCACACTGCTGCCAGCTGGGCCAGGCCCCGCTCGCCTCCCTGTCCCCGTGGATGTTTTTCCTGGAGGGCCCGTGGAAGTGGGCTCGTACCCGAGGTGACCTTTCCCACCTCTGCAGCCTCCTGAGTAGCTAGGAAGCGGCGTAGTAGTGTCCCGACACACGCATACGCGGGGTGTTTTTACAAAGTGCCCTATTCTTTTCTATTGCCAAGTAATATTCCGCTGTATAGATTCACATCTGTCAGTTGGACACCTGAATTGTTTCCTTTCATTTTGCTACTATAAGTCACTCTGTTACAAACATAGTCTGTCAAGGTGAGGTTTTACTTCCCTTGGGTAGATACCTTGGAGTGGAATTACTATGTGTAACCTTTTCTTAATGCCACGCTATTTGCACAGTGGGTACATCAATTTGCATTCCACCAGCAGATGAGGGGCCGTTCCCATTTACCCGCCTTCTTTGTAGACAGCGACCACTATCCAGTCTGACACAAGCTGGAAGACGGATTTCCAGGGCCCAGCTTCTACACGGCCATGGAATCCACTGTCATTTCATCTCCCAACCGGAAGGTTTCCCAGAAGTTCTTTAAACTTTGTTTTCAGTTTTGTTACCTGATTTACTAGAACAGATTTCTGCTTGCTCATTTGCGTGTGTGTCTTCTGCACACTATACACACACAACCTTTTACAGAATTTAACTTTTGTCTTTTTATTTTCTTTAATGCTGGGAATGCAGCCCAGAGTGCATGCCAGGCAAACACTACCACTGAGCTGCACCCTGGCCTACGATATACTTTTTTGACCATCAAGCCCCTCAGAGGGGCAGTTTTCATATCACGAGACCAGTACTAAGCTTGGCAGAAGGTAGGCAGGCCCAAACGTATTTCCTGGACAGTTGCAGAGTCAGTGGCCCTGTCCGGTCCAGCTGCATGCTCATTCCCATGAGAGCCTACTTTCTTAAAAAGGCCACATATTTCTCACAAGACCTATTCATTGAAAATATGACACAAGATCTTAGAGCTTTAAAAGGACCTGCAGGGGCTGGGTGTGGAGGCCCACACCTGTAATCCTAGCACTTGGGAGGCTGAGGCAGAGGCCAGCCTGAAAGACACAGTGAGGCCCTGTCTCAAAAAACAAACGAAAACTATAAAGGGGAAAAACAAACAAAAAGGAACTTTAGGGATATGTCCAAATTTTTTTACTTTACATGGGAAACCTGCAGCCTGCAGAGACTCGAGCTGCCCAAGGTCACTTTGTGTGTCAGGAGTCCCGCGGTGGTGAGCGGCATGCTGTGGGCAGGGGAGCCGTGGACCATAGGACGCCTGGGCTGGCCGGGGGAAGCTGCCCACCAACCCTGCACACCACCCATGGAAAGGAGGGCCAAGGTGTGGTGCGAATGACCCAGTGATACTCCCGAATGCTACACGGGAGAGCAAGACCTGGGCTAGCAACCAGGCGGACGGGGAGAAGGCCACAGCCTGGTGCCCGGGGAAGGTGGTCTCTGTAGGTAGAGACAGCACAGGGAGGGAAGCGCTGGCTAGTTGACCCTGTTCTCGCCCTCAAGGGCCCTGTGGCAGGCCTAGTGGTCACAGTGCTGTTGTACCCTTGCTGCCTATGCCAGTATGGGCTGGACCATGTATGAGCCTGTGGCCTTCAGGATACAGCTTGATGACGCAGAGCCTCAGCTTCCTTATCTGTAAAATGGGGTAATGACAACTGCCTCCCAGGGTCATAGCAAGGACTCATGTAGGTCATTAGAGTATTTTGGCCAGACATCAACTCAGTAGCCCAGGTCCCCTCTGTCCTTGCCAGTAGCCAGCCAGCGGCAGCACTGACCAAAGGGGTTGTTCGTGCTGGAACTCCAGGTCTGAAGTTCTGTATAAAGTGAGAGAAACGGGCTCCTTCTGGAGTTTGTGATGTTGTCTTAGGCTTACCAGGTTGCAAGTTTCCTGAAAGAACAGGTATTAAAAACCCCCACATCTGCACAGCTGTCCAAGTGCCACACCAGCCACGTCTAAAATGTTTACTTCCCAAATGCCACTCGTGGGGACTTGTGGTCATCACAGGTAGGATCTGAGGTGCCCTCCAAAAAGAGGAGGTGCTTCTACCTCCTCTGTGGTTAGAACTTCTCCCTTTTAGGCTGGCTTATGGGTTTTTTTTAAAAAAAAAATGATTTCATTTGAAGAAAAGGTTCCAGTATTTTTTAAAACCTCTGTACCAGAAATTTAGTAAACAGACCAGACTGATAGACAATCAAATTACAAATCTTTAAACAGAAAAATAAACTTTATATAAAACTTCAAGTTCTTTCATAGGCTAGACAAAAAAAAATTTTTTTTATTGGTACCAGGGATTGAACTCACGACCGTGTGCTTACAAGGCAGGTGCTTATGCCGTTGAGCTAAATCCCCAGCCCCTAGACAAATTTTTTTTTTGTTGTACCGGGGATCGAACTCATGACCTCGCGCTTGCCAGGCAGGCACTTAAGCCACTGAGCTAAATCCCCGGCCCGACAAATTTTTAAAAGACAATTTCTCAGGAAATTGGTATGGGTGTCTACAGCAGTATTCCAGAACTCCTTTAGAAAGAACTGGGGAGACGTGAATCAAGTCTTGGGCAAGCATTTCATGCTTGTTCCTATCTGTTTAAGAAACGGAGTATTTCACAACAGAACCACACTCCATGGAAAGGAGGTTTATTTTGGCTTAAACATAATCATTTCCTCAGGAAAGTCTGATTCAGATAAAGCGTATTAGGAAACTCAAAATTGCTTAGTTGTAGGGAACTGAATGTTGCATTGCTTTCTGGATTCCATGAAAATATTTTCAGAATTAATTCTACCATGTTGGCTCATGCCTTTAAACTCAAACCTGTGTCACTATTTCATGGTCTTTACTGCCCAGTGGATACCACAGCCAGTTATTTCCCACATTTTCATTACTTATTTTTGTATGTGTATGCACATGGGTGCACATGCAGGCAAGCTTGTTTATTTACAAAAGCTTTGGTCTCTGGATCTATTTTCAGATCAGAGATAAATCAACAGTGGGAGGACAGCATGGATTAGGAATGGGAACCCTGAGAGCAGGGGTGGTGGTGCCATGAGTTTGAGGCCAACCTGGACTACATAGTTAAAGGCTATCTTCAAACAAACAATGGGGACCCTGGGCCCTGGCCACCCAAGTGCCTGTCCCAGCTCAGCCTTGAGCTCCGTGACTTTGCACAGGTCACTTCCCTTCTCTGTGCTTCATTTTCTCACCTGTAAACTGGGAATAACTGTGCCTCTCGCTGGGCCGTGAAGAACTGCAGAAGTCAATAGATCTGAAGGCACTTGAACTGTCGTCCGGTGCACACCGAGAACAGCGCTCGGTTAGCCTCGGCCCCCTCAGCTCCCCCGCTGTCTGGCACCGCCTGGGCAGCCTCACTCGGTTGAGTAGTCTAGTTGACACCAAGTTGCTGTGATCACCCAATCAGAATGCAACTGGAGCTCAGTTTATTCAGATCCTGCTGGTCCTGGTCTACACCGCTTCGGGGCCCACAGGGCTTGGGGCGGCACCGCCTTAATACCTCCGTGGTGATGTTCCTGGGAAGATCTAGGCTGTCACTGGCAGAGAACGTCCGGCAGGCCCAGCGCAGCCAGGCCGTGACTGCCCCCAGTGACACCGCAGGTGCTGAGAGTTCCGCCAAGTTTCCTGTGGCAGCATCGCTTACCACTGCCAAGGGTGCCGTTCCGAAAGATGCGACAAACAAAAACACACGTTCAGAGCTGTCACTGACACAAAGTAAGCAGAAGAACCCAAACTGGTTTTGCTCTGTAGCTGCACGTTCTTAACCGTCGTTCTGATAGGAAACACTTCTGCGGGGGTGCTTCTCTTTTTTTCTCAGTCTGACTATCCCTGCAAAGATATTCTCCAGCTGAAACAACTATAAAAAATCACCCTGAAGTATGAAACATATAAAAGCCTGCACATTTAGAACAATTTACACAACAGGTGATGCACAGGCAGGACACGCTGCAGATAATCAAAATTTTATTTAAAATGATAAAGCAACTCAAAAATAAACAATATAATATGTTTGCATTGTTACTGTGTAGCTTGAAAAATGCTTCCAGTGAGACTGAAAACCCCCAGGCTCCTGAGTGCGCAGCGCTGCGGGGCGGGAGGCCGGCTGCCGGCTGCCGGCTGCCGCCTGCCCTACTCAGGGTGTTGGAGCTGCTTCCTCTTGTTGTGGCCCTCGATGGCCCTCCGCAGTGCCTCATCCTGGATGAGGTCGGACAGCCTCATGTCCGTGTGGCTGCAGCCAATTTTAGGGCAGCTGTGAGGGGGAAAGAAAACCAAGTCAGGTCATGTAAGTGCCCAAGCAGCAACTCCCACGGCACTGAAGTACTGAAGGAGATGTTTTACAAAACAAACCAACACACACCTATCAAAGACGACTTGAGCTCATCACCTGCCCAGGGGCCAGGAGCACTCGGGAAGTCGCCTGATTTCTTCTCAATGGGCATTGGTCCAGTGAGAGCTGAGTGCCCAGAATGCAGCGGCAAAATGACTCAGCTCTGGATTCTCGCTACCTTGGACTCTTAGGTCCCCAGTTTAACTTAGGAGGAGCATTCCTAGTTCCCGGGGCAACAGCAACACTGCTCCACGATGCTCGTTCTCTCTGGCACCTCTCATGGCTCTCAGCTGCTTACTGACCAGCGTTTCTTCCACAGAGCACTGTTTCCAGTGCTGGGATTCCAACCCAGGGCCCTTACACTGAGCTGACATTCCACTACTTTCATTTATTTTTGAGACAGGGTCTCACTTGCAGTCCTCCTTCCTCCACCTCCCGGAGTGCAGGGACTATAGGTGTGTGCTTGGCATTTGTAAAGCGCTTTAAATTTCCTGGCTTAACTATATTTTGCATATATCCAGCACACATGCGCACCCATTCTCACATTCCTTTGAACTGTCTATGTGATTGGCCCGGTGCTAGGTTCTAACAGTACAATGGTGAGGTACAATCTATGATCCCCGCACACACACAGCCTGGCCCCCCACTGATCGCTCTCCAAAAAAGCACAAGTCCGACTAAACTCAAGTATGTGAGGAAAGACACAGCTGGGCCTGCTGACCCACCGTGTTATCCCCACTTGGGAGGGAGGAGGAACACGATTTCAGGGGCAGCCCGGGACACACAGGGAGACTGTATCGTAACAAAACACAACGCAACACAACAGAGAAGAGAGACAAACCACAAGGGGAAGAAGCTAAAAGGGGGGGGGGGACTCTAACTTGTTCAGTGAAGGAAGCCCGTGGGAAAAATGTGACAGTTTCTCTTGGCCCTGGTTTCTGGATCCAGGCGTCTTTATCAGAGAGGGCCTTCATCAGTGTGTCATAACGTGCTTGACAACAATATTTCATTTTTAAACACTGAAATGGGCCCTGTCCAGCCAGACACATGTAGAATCATCATTTAGAGAGGCAGTTGGAGAAGAGAAGAGCAGGCTGATATGGCCTAGGTGTGCATCATCGTGATGGCTTGGCTTTGTGATCCAGCAAGGCAAAAATCTGTCAGTTTTCCTCTCTGTCCTTCTGTCTTCGGAAGGCTCAAACTGAATTATTTCTCTGCGTATGCAAGTAAACAGCTGAGATTACAGAGAGGATAGGAACACTTTTGAGACGTTAGAAACAGCAGTTTCCATCACTTCAGTGTCGAGGCCGTGAACGTGTGGAGATGACCCTCCCTCAACCCTCTAACCCCGCAGCACCCACTTCTGATGGCCAGGCCTCTAGGCCTCCGGCTCTCCCAGCCCAGAGAGCAAAGTCCAACTACAGCAGCTACACAGTGAATGGCCGAGGGCAGGGAAGTGGAGAGCAATGTGGGGAGAACTTCCTGGTGACAGGTGGCTCGGTCAGTAATGACAGCATCCCGAGAACGGCTGACAGAACAGACCACACCCTGCTCAGGCAGTGGACGGAGCCTGGGGAGAGCTGTGTCACGTAACGAGTTCTGAGCTCCTCAGGTGCAGGGCCTGGGACAGCAGTACGAAGCACACAGCCCTTCCAAGGACAGACGAATGGCTAGACGATAAACATCCAGGCTGGAGGGAACCAGGGCTGGGGGAGTGGCTCAGTGGGAGCGCTCAGTCCCCAGCACCAGCATGGAGGGTGGGCAGGGCACAGACCCGGCTGGACTCCGGGAGAGCCCAGGCAGAGCCATGGGCATGTTAGAAGTGGGTGGCCACTGAGTGCGGGCTGAGGATAGCACACACCAGTCCTTGCCTTTGCCTTTGCCTGTGGCTCCTGCCTCCCACCAGGGTGGCTGGCACGGGGCACTAAGGGTGTTGTGCCCAGCATGCATGAGGGCTCGGGCAGACTTCCTGGAGCAGAGGCAGGGGCAGGTGCCAGGGCAGGACTCAGCTTCTCACCCCCGCCTGCAGAAACAAACTCAAGTTTCTGAAGTGGGAAGGATGAGAAAGGCCCTGATTCCATGGCCTGAACCAGGACAGTCCTGTTCTGAAGGAACGACACTACACAAGCATTTGGCCTCAATCCCCATGACATCCTGCGAAGAAGCTGAGGGTGGCTGCTGTCACCGTCCAGGGCAGGAGACAGACCCACAGGCTCGCAGGTGAGGCTGGGCCTGGGTCTCCAAGAGGGCAGAGTCTCCTCGGGGCCTGGGCTGGCACTGAGCATCCGCTGCATTCGGAGCCAGAGCTGCAGGTCCCACAGGGCTGTGGGAGCCCGGGCCTTCGCCTCTGGTCCAGGGCAAGGCTCTGCGTCCTCAGTGTCTTGGATCTGGAGCTCAAGAGTTCCAAGGTTCAATTCACAGGCACTAGGAAGACGGTCTGAAGAGATCTCAGGAAACACGAGTTGGGTGGATTCTGTAGCTCAACACTGAAGGTGACTCAACCCCACATCCCGTGTGTCTTATTACCATCTCACCAGCAGCAAGGTGAGCAGCACAACTCCAAAGGCCAGCCTGAAAGACCCAACAGCTGTTTGTTTGTGTTCTGAGCTCCAAAGGCCTTCCTCCTGAGCACTGGACCCCCGCTGCCCAGAGCCCTGCTGGTGCAGGCCAAGAGTGGGAGTCCAGCCACTCCGGATAAATGGAATCTGGAGTGACACTGTTCCCACTTCACACAAAGCGGCTGCGGGAAGGGGCTCCAGTGACTTGTTTGGAAATGAGTTCTGCTGTGAAACCACACATTTCTATCCTGCACAGCTCTATGCTTTACATGCTTTGAGATATGACTGTTTGTTAAATATAGTTTCTGTTCTACAGAAAAGCAGAATGAATGACTGTGGTAAAACTGGAAATAATCTTACTCATAAGAAAGTCAAAAGGCGGCTTTATTTGCAAGATAATAAATAGTCTTATGATTAAGATCTAAAGGGCCAGGCCCAGTCGCACACACCTGTAACCCCAGCATTCTGGGAGGCAGAGGCAGGAGGATCAAGTGTCAGCCCAGCCTGGAAAACCTGTCTCAAAATATAAAATAAAAAAATGGCTGGGATATGGCTCAATGTGAAGGCCCTAAATTAACTGACAAAGAAAAAGAAAAAAAGGGGGAAAGAGAGAGAGTTTTAAGAAATTAAATTAGTCCAACAACTTTCGTCAGGGTGAAACTCGACAATAGCAGTGGGCCTGGAGCCAGCCTCTGGGACTGTGGCCAGCGCAGGGAAGTTCAGGTGGCCCGGGTAACACACTGCAGGAGACAAGAGACGGCCCTTCCACAGGGCCGTCCGTTCGAGCAAGCTAAGAGAAGGCGATGTCTCCACCTGGCTGTGTCACTGACGGCCTTGCCCACGGGGAATTTGCACAGCTCACCGCTCCCACACGATCAGGGGAAGCGACACGGGTTCCCCATGAGTCAGAAGCTTCTGTGGCAGCCAGCCGGGAGCAGCCTCCACTCCAGTCTGCTTCAGCGTGCCCCACCCAGCAGACCTGCCTGTGCTGAGCTCTGGCTCCCAGGGCACTGGGTGCTCTACTGCACCTCCTGGGGTGGTGGTGGGGCTCAGGCTGCTTGAGGTCTTCTTCCTCGAGCTGCTGCTACTGCTGATTAGCGCATGCCGCTCTGGGGCCGGCCTCGGGCTCTGCCAGGTGCTGGGGCATCACAGTGAGCGGTGTGGAGGTGGCCTGCCAGTCCTGCTGGCTCCCCACGCCAGAGCCGGCCTTACCCCTGCAGACAGGTGTGTGAGCATGATGCCTGCCTCAGTTATTCTTCTCTCTTTCCTGAGACAAAATACCCGACATCCACGGTTAAAGGAGGAAAGGCTGACTTAGCTCACAGTCTGTAGAGGTTTCAGCTCATTAGCAGCTGGCTCCAGGCAGAGTGGCATGGCAGATGGGCATCACGGAGGAGAAACAGTTCACGATGGGCAGAAGGTAGCAAGGCAACATGGGGCAACCACAGCTCCTTCTACCCTTCCACCTTATCCAGGCTACTTAGGGTACATAGCATCCACATCCTTTATCCTAGTGTCCTTGATCCTAGCATTGCACCGTGAATCAATCCCAGCATCACACACTCTAGATCCAGCCACCTCTAAAAAAGCCTCCCCGTGACTATGTGACACTAGCCACACATAACAACACCTCTCCACCGACAACTCCCAATCAGCACTGCTGGCTCAGGGTCTTCTCCTGAGGTCAACATCATGGAGAATTCAAACTCAGCATGACCTTAACTGACCCTCTCGCCATCCTTCTTACGCACACTCTTCTGCCCTCTCACTAGGCAACTGAGGGCTGCACCTGTCCTTCCAGACGCCCAGATTAAAAGGGCAGCCACCTTCCCCTGCGCAGGACCCTGAGCACAGCCTGCCGATGTGCCTCCACAACCTGTTCCTCCAACACCCACTCGCCCTGGACGACACAGCCTGCTGCAAAGGCGTCCGAGTCAACCTCTGCACCCAACTAACCTCTGTTTAATCTCTCCCTTGTGCTGCTTTTGGAGTGACTTTTTAACCTCAGCTTAGCTCATCTTATTCCCCCAAAACTCTGTCTTCCATGCCTGGAGAGCAATGGTGGCAAGAATGGTGACGACAGAGGTAAGAAGTGATGACATGATGTTTACCGAGGCTCACAGTGTGCCAGGCACTGGAGCCACTTTACTTACATGTTATTCAAACTTAGAGTGTGTATCAGTGAGGCAACCGCAACTGCTACCAACAATTTACAGATGAGGAAACTACAGAAATGTGACACTTAGTGCCCTTGACAGTGGGTCCTTACACTCCTTTCCTATTCCTTCTGCCCATGATGTTCTTCTGCTCTCCTTCTAGTGCAAGCTGCAGCTGGTCCTGTTGACCATAAGTGGAGCAGGGCCTGATGGGTGCCTTCATGGCTGGAAGACCCAGTAAAAATGCTAGCATCTGTAAACCTCCAGGCTTCCTCCGCTTAGACTTGTTATTATTAGACTATGAGAATTTGTAGAGTGTCAGACAACCCCAGTTATGGAAGCATGGCAGAAAAATTTTTCTAAATAACAAGTACTACTAAAGTGCTAATAAATAGTTGTACAATTCAAAACAAGGCAAGGCGACCTCAGGAAGTCAAAGGATATACCTAGGAAGAGTCATCTCAAGGAGAAGCAAGTCTTTGTCACCCATCCTGAGACTGGGGGTGAGAAATATACTTTGTAGGAGTATCTGCCTTTTCCAAACCTGACTTTAGGAGAATATCAAAAACTTTAAGAGGAAGAACTGTCAAAATGAACTAGGAGCTGGGCATGGTGGCACATACATGCCTGTAACCTCAGCACTCAAGAGGCTGAAGCAGGAGGATCACAGTGAGTTTGAGGCCAGCCTGGACTGCTCAGCAAGAACTTGCCTCAACACACACTCCCTCCCATGAACTATGAACAGCTATTTTTCAACAATTACACCTTTTTTTGGCTTGTCTGAGAAGGAACACAGAAAAAGCTGGTAGAAAAGGAACATTTGGAAGACCAGAAACAAAGAAAGTTATACCGAGGGAGAAAATATGACATTTCAACTGTAAGACAGAACCTCAAAACATATAAAAATGTACTAATAGCCTATATTTTGCAACCATTAGATTGCAAGGCCATTACTTCTAGAATAAATATTGTAAATGACTTGAGCAAATGACCACCCTGCTATCTATAGTCTCAGATGTCCTATCTGTAGCCCACACCCATACAAGAAGTGGAGGGAGAACTCCAACTCCAGGTCTGGACCAGCACATTTCTGAGCAGTAGAGAAGCAAGCCACACATCAAAAGCACTGTTATCAGGGCCCACTGAGAACTAGTCACACCTGCCATTCCATTCCTGCACCCGGCCTGTGATAAGGGCATGGCAGATGCCGCCCCAGTCAGCGTAGCCCCTTGGACCCTGGGCTGCAGGAAGAGAGTCACAGCCCTTTGGCTATGGGATGGGGAGAGGAGGGAGGGAAAGGTTTGCTCACTGATTAGTTAGCCACAAATCTACTGAAATCTCTGAAGAAGTCATTTCATAATCAGATATATGACAGCTTCCACCTAATAATTAAATATTAATCATTAAAACACTGGTTTTGAATTCCTAGAATGTTTACCTCATAATTTAAAAAATTACTTGGCTACTTGACCATTCTCTCCGGCAATGGTGAGCACATAAAGGGAAGCATGACTTAATATCACCATTCCCCTTTGTTTTCCTCGAATCACTTTTTAATTGCACAAATTCATAGAAATCTTTAACAATTAAAATCCAACCCAATTCTTTTTCCTCTGTTTTGAAGGTGTGGCTAACGCACTGTCAGCTTCCCCCTGCTGTTTCCCGAGGGCCCTCCCTGTCTCCCTGGGAGGTGAACACAGTTCAGGAGACACCTGCGAGGCTACGCCCCTCCCAGTCAGGCAGGGCTGCCCCACCAGTGCCCGCTTCCTCCCCACCAGCTCACCAGGCCTTTTTCTTCCGCTTCCGCTTGGACTCGATCATGCGAACAATGGCCTCCTCTTCGTAGGTGTGGCCGCACACTTTATTTTTCACTGGCTTCTTCATTTCCATCTGTCATCAAGGAAAGAGTAGACTTTTAGGAGTTATAGGCATCAACTTCCAGCAACTGTTTTTTCCTAGTCTCAGGCTATGTTTTAACTTCCCATTCTCCTGGTTTTAGATTAGTAGGCTTTGGATAAGGAAATGCAGGGAGACATGGCACCAATGTCACTTGGCCTGGGGTCATGGCTTTATTCCCAGAGCCTTAAGGGTGTGACTAAGAGTTCTCTCTGGCCCCAAACTTCTCACATACACTTCTCAACTCTAGCCCCACTCCCCAGCTCCAAATGTGAAATCAACTCAGAAAATAAACAGGAAGCTTTCGCCTCTGTGCCGTTAACTGCCTTTTCCATACCTGTGTAATGGGGCACATGAAGTTGGTCTGACTCTGAGTCACAATCATATCTTCATCAACTCCTTCAGTCCCATCAGCCTCTCTCTCTGCCTGGAGACCATCTAGAGGAAGAAAAGGAGTCATGAGACTCCTGGGTCTAGCAGCAAGCCAAGGCAGGAAGGAAGGGCAGGCGGGAAGCCAACACTTCTGGGGGCTGCTTTGCACCAGCCTGTGCTAGGTACCTGAACACATGTTAACTCTTCTGCTTATAATGGGAATGGTGGGGAGGGAAAGGGGAAGTAAAAATGACCAAGATATGATATGTACCTGCATCCATTCCTCCAGATAAATATAATCATTATGTATTGTAAACACACACTAATAAAAAAATCAGAAAACAGAATTCTGCAGGATATCTCATTCTGCCCATTTTGGTAAGACAATGGAGGCTCAGAGCAATAAATAAAAAAGTTTTTCAAAGCTCAGAGAATTAGGTGGGTATGGTGGTGCACACATGAGCCCAGCACTTGGAGGGCTGAGGCAGGAGGATGGACATGAGCTTGAGTCCAGCCTGGACTACATAGTGAGTTCAAGGCAAGCTTGAACTACGTATAGAGAGAGATCCTGTCTCAAAACACCAACCCACCCACCAGAGAAACAAACCAACAAAAGAGAACTAGTCTGTAAGGGTGTGCTGCCTGGTAACCAAGAGCACTGCCTGGGAGCCAGGAGACCTGGTATCTGTCCCCACCCAGCTGAGAGACCCGGAGCTAGCAAGTCTCGCTGTTTTAAAGGCACTACTTTATAGTTCTGGTGGAAAATGAAGGGAGTGAAGAATGGGCTTCTGGCTCAAGGGAACAATCAGTAAACGGGATGCTTTCCTGGGTAGTGCAGCAGTTCTCAAATTTCTTGTTTAGAGCTTTGACCGTTTTGTACTTTTAGATTTTATTATGGACCACCAAAATTGTTTTAAAATGTAGGTTATACTTACCAGTATTTACCATATTAGACACAAAACTGCAAAATGGAAGAAGGTATCTGCCAATTTCTTACATGTTTATTTTTTCTGGCTTGTGCTACTGACGTTATAGAAATGGGGAGTGGCAAATTGGCTTTTTTAGCTTTAATTTTTTATTAGTACATATGTCATACATATTGAGAATTATATTCATCACAGAGAATTCATCACCTGTACATAATATACCTTAATTCTTTTTTCTCATTCGTCTCTCCTTCTTCCAACCCTTTATACCCCTCTCCATTTACAAGCTTTCTTACAGGTTTATTTTAATTCAGAAATAACAGTAGCAATACCACTGCACATTAACAATAAATAAAGTACAGAGCAGCAACCATTTAAAAAATGAGAAGAGTGTTATTGTTTTCCATTTTTGTAAATATCTTCAATGACTGGCTTAACGAGAGCTGGATTTTGACATTTATGAGGGAATGTATTCGATCTATCACAATATCACAACATGGGGCTTCTGGAGAAATTCACTCAGGGACAGAACGAGTGAAGACAGGCAAATGATGTCACACTGTTATGCTTCTATGAAAGCAATTCTGACCTGATGGACACCCTGAAGGACTCCTGGGAGCCCTAGAGGTCCCTGGCCCACACTTGGAGAACTACTGGGCAATGCACGGCAGGGCTGGCTTTGAACAGCACTGTCTGCTTCTGAATCCCCCTCGCCTTTTCTGCTTTCAGTGCATACTTGTCCCTCACCATGGAAAAAACACACAGCAGGTGATTTTAAATGGTGTCGTGGAATTGACAATTTCACATGAAAGCTTTTCTGTCTGAGGTTGAGTCTCTATATTCTAAACACCTGAAATCCAAAATTTACAGATTTTTTAACACCAACATGACACAACAGATGGAAAGTTCCACTGAAACAACATGCACAACATTACTTAAAATATTGTATAAAATTACCTTCAGGGTATGTATATGAGGTGTGTAGAGAACATGGGTGACTTTTTGTTTAGACTTGTGTTCCATCCCTTAGATATCGCTTATATATAGGCAAATGTTCCAGAATAAAAAAAAGAAATCCCCAATTCAAAGCACTTCCAGTTCCAAGCCTTTTGGATAAGGCTTGGTGGAGGATACATACTCAATCTGTCCTTGTCATTTGCTGATGTGTCTTCCCTCCTTTTTCCTCTCCCTTTCTCTTCCCTACTCTTTTCTCTCTTCCTTTCACTTGTCAGAATAACACAGACACAAAGCTGCTTTCCTTTAATGTGTGGGGAGGAAACCGTCTCTGGTTCAGATGATTCTGCAAACCCCTCAGCTTCACAGAACCAGCTCTGGGCCTCCTCCCCCCAGGCCAAGTGAGTGTGTGAAAAGCTGCTACCAGGGGCAGGAAAAGAGCCGCTGAGCTGCTCAGAGCTGTCAGGGGTGCTGATGCTCGAAGCTGGAGTTCTGTTTCCAGGGACTCTCCCTCCTGGAGAGGTTTCCCCTCCTTTCAGCACAGCAGTGGCACTACCTGTGTGCCAGCTTCTGGCCCTCAAACCAGTTCTCATCCCTAGAAGAAGGTAAGAATGAAGACCGCAGGACACAGGCTCTTGCATGCCTGACCGCTGGGTGTGCGGACTCAATGCCCCAGGACTTTCACCTTCTTAGGGAGCCATGAGAATATACGAGATGTTGGAAACCACTCACAAGTTGAGAATCCCTAATCCCCAAACCCAAAATTTGAAATGTTTTGGATACTAACATGATTACCTGAGAGTCTAGATTTTCAAGCATTTGATATCTTGGATTTCTGGATTAGGGATATTCTATTGGTAAAGCCTACACAAATACTCTAAAATCTGAATGCTGAACCAATTTTAGTTCCAAGTATTTTGGGTAAGGGATACTCAATTTGTACTGGCTTCAAAATGGGAAAACTAAAATTAAAATGAATAAATATTAAAGGTATATTAAGCTGGGAGTGATGGCACACACCTGTAATCCCAGCATTCAGGAGGCTGAGGCAGGAGGATCCTTGAGAGTTCAAGACCAGCGTGGGCCACAAAGTGAGCTCAAGACCAGCCTGAACTGCATAGCAAGACCCTGTCTCAAAAAAAAAAATAGTATGCAACACCTAATGTTTGATTAATTTTATTCATTCTTGTTTTGGTAATCAAAAATATTACATGTAAAAGCAGTATGTGTGCTGGGGTTCTTTTTAACTACTAAAAATTTCTAGGTATGGTAAAGTAATTATTGATAAGCTATTAGACAATTATAAATTAAATCATTTTCTGGTGGATGGTCTATTTCCAAAGTAAAACTGAAAATATCAAAAAAACAAAAACTTGTCAGCAGTAAATTTACACCGAGGTGGGGCGTGGTGGTGCATACCTGTAATCCAGCACTTGGGAGGCTGAGGCAGAAGGATCACTGTGAATTACAAAGTGAGTTCAAGGCCAGCCTAAACTACACAGTGAGACCCTGTCTCAAAAAGACTAAAAAAAAAAAAAAAGTTTACATTGAACGTGGGAGTTGCCACTTTCGTCTGTCAGCTATGACATAGAGGTAGAGTCTTGGAAATACTACTCTTATCTATGAAGGGTTTTCGGGCTTTCTTGGGGCTGTCTTCAGTAATCAAAGCATATGAGTTAGACTCCTAAAAAAAGTTCTTTTATCAAATCAATGGTTTAGAAAAGTTGGACACGTAAGGCAAAAGGCCAAGTAGCAGATTGCAAGCCATTCTGTTTCTAGGATTCATTTTTCAAAGCCTCCTCCTTGGGCTGCTACCTCCTATTTCTGATTGTGTGTTTCAAAGTTGAAATAAATGTAGCTCTTTGTCAGTTTCTTACATGGCTTATTCTGAACTGATGGCAGATTTCTGACTATAAATGTTGTACCATGGAATTCACCAGTAAATCTGTTAAGATGTATAATAAGAGTTCAGCTGATGTGAAAGACTGTGGGTTTGTTGGTTATTTTCTATATTTAAATTTCAAATGGTAGAGGAAGAAAGAAAGCACAACTCAAATGCAGGGAAGGCTGAGTGGGGAACTTTGATACTGCAGGTGACTACTAGCACCAGAGGTCACGAAAGAAGAAGGCAACACAAGCGAGACACAGGAAAAATGCCAACAGTGAGTGACAGCCCACAGACTGGGAGTCTCAAAAGAGAAAGAAACTCAGTAGCTACACTTCTCTAGAGGCAGGACATTTCCTCATCCTCAGTCTACATTTATAGAAAGTGATATTAACATTGGGATTCTACCGTGTGCTAACAAAAGGTCACTCTGGCAATAAATATCACTTACAGTGATGTAGCTGACCCAAAGACAAAACTTGGTCACCAGCCTGGCACTAGGAAGGCTGGAGAGAAAAACACAGATTATTCTCTATAATCACAGGAGTTTTAAAACTGAGGTTCCCTACTCTGTCCCTTGTTTGTTTGAGAAAGCTGAGACCCAAAGAGACTGTAGGTTTTGTTCAAAGTCATGGAAGGCATTTAATAAATCAATGTGCTGCTCTGTGTTCCTGTCTGAACACTGAACTTAGTATACTGGTTCTGAGAGCTCCCCTCTCCACCCCAGTTATTTCATTAGTATAAATAACACTTCACATTTACTGAAGGCCACACACAGATACTGTGCTAAGCACTATAAATCATTTCATTTAATTCTCACAAAATACCCATGGAGAATGACTATATTGTTATTCCTGCTATCCAGAAAGAAGACAAGACCTTAACACCCATGATGTTTTTAAGATGAATGTAGAAAATAGCCTTATATTAAAGAAACAATTAGGTTAAATCAGTTTAATCTTTACTAAAGAGATCAAAACATTTTTCTGACTATAAACTAGCAAAGTAACTATATTATATTCTACAATCAAATGTTCCCTAACCTTAAGTTCTGTATCTGTGCATTTAATCAATCATAGACTGCAAATACTTTTGAAAATGTTGTCTATATTAAATACCTGAAACTTTCTTTCTTGTCATTATTCCCTAAATTATACAAGTATTTACATGACTGTTACACTGTATTAGGTATTATAAGCAACCTTGAGATGATTTAAAGTATAGGGGAGGAAGTGTGTGGGTGATACGCACACATTTTTTTCAAATCCATTTTATTTCAATGGCAAATGTTATACCGTTTTAGCTAAGGGACTTGAACATCAGAGTCCAGTATCTGTCCAGTGACTGGTGCAGCCCCATCAGCAATGGCCATGCACAGGTGTACCAAGTACACTGTTAGAAGAAGAGGGCGGCTGTCGACTCTGATCAGCAAGCAGGCCTCAGACCCACACCTTCCATCGATGCCTGTGCCCGGGGCCCGGGAACCTTGCTGAGGGTCACCTAGACAGACCCTAACGTTTACAGCACACCAGAAGGGATACAGCAGGTAAGAGTTACAAAACTAGAATGTGATTTTTCTTGATGCCATAAAATGAACAGCAAAAGGAGGCACAAACCATGGAAATGTTTGAAACAGACGTTCAGGTCAACAACCTGTCCTGTGATATGCAGGGGTGTGGCTGGGGCAGGGAAGGCATTTATCAGGCCTCAGGACAGGGGTGTGTGCGACTCAGTTCTCACTGTCACCGATGAGCCACACGGCTCTGCCTGTGGGCTATGTCACCCCAGATCTGACAGCCACTTGGTGTTCAAAGCTGAAACCTTCGGCATCGTCCCTGACTCTTCCTTTCCTTGTTCTTCAGGCTCCACCCACTGGCGAGTTCTGCTGACCCTGCATCTAACCCATATCCCAGCCCCACCCTGCCGCTACTCTACATGCACACCCCTGTGGCCTCACACCCGCACACCGCCTGCACAGGGCCACAGCTACACGGTGCGAGTGGTCAGGCCCTCGCTGCGCTTTCACGCCAGCTTGGCGGTCCTCAGCTCACTCCAGCCTTGTCTGTTTCTGTAACACACCGAGCTCCTTCCTGTCTTTGGGCCTTTACACCAGGGGCCCTTGAATGCTCATCTTCCTGCTTCTTACTTGTCCTGCTCCTTGTCATTTAAAAATACCAGTTTAAATGTCATCTCTGCTGAGAGACCTCTGACATCCCAAACTAAAGAAGTCACCCAGACTCTCCCTATAACCCATCATACGTGCCAGTAAGTGCTACTTTCTCTTCTGTCTTCCTTCTTTTCCGCTTTCCTGCGCCCTTGTCATTTCCAGGAAAGTATGACCCTGGTATTTTTCTAGTCTAAAAAGTCCTTGACAGATAGTAGTAGGTATTCAATAAACAGTTGGTGAGTATAGTGCTTCATCCAGCAAGGAAGGAGTGGGTCTGTTTCACAAAATTGTACTTCGCACATTTAACAGATGTGGTAACACGAACACACATATACACACGATTTTATAGGGGTAGTACAACAGGGAGAACTTCACTGGAGCCAGAGCACAACCTTGGGCCTGAATTACATGTCGGAGGCAGGAAGTAAATATAAGTTTTACAATAACAGGAGGCCCTGTGGTAATTACAAAGGAGAATCCAGACATGGTCTTGTGGTCAGAAAATACATTTGGTCCTGGCCACACACAGCCTTAGCATTAGTCACTTGTCTGCCTTCAGCTCTGGCTACCAGTTAGATGGTTTCATGCCAGCTGGGAATAAAAGTTGACTGCTATGTATTTTTTCAGTTAAGTTTGAATATTTTTCTAAAAGCACTTTTCTTTGGAAAGTAATAGCACATGAAGAAAATATTATGCAAATATTTGTTGACTTCTTGAAATGCTTACTAGACTGCTCAGATTATTTTACTCATACTATTCTGGGACAGTAAAATTGGAAAGGCTGAGCTGGGGCATGGAGCATTTTGGGGCCACCTGCATGTGTAAAAGCACATCAACTCTGAGTCTGAAGCTCTACCATTCTAGCAAATATTCCAGCTAACTCTGGCTTGTTTCTTCCATCCAGCGCTCTACAGTGGGGGTTACCAGTGCCCCCAACTTGGGCTCAGACCCACTCAGCTCCAAGACAAAAGAGTGGCAGCAGGCTCGCTTCCTTTGGCTGGAATTAAAAGATGTGTGTATCTGTTGCACTGAGAACCACTTTCTGTGTCCAGGTCCATATCTGAGCTTCTTTCTCAGACTGGTGGCCTGTTCTGAACACCAGCTGCTTGGCTGGCGTGCCATTCCGCATCTATAGGGAACTGAATCTGAGTTCCTTGTTCCCTGCTTTGTGGGAACAAATGTTGCAGAATTAAGATGCAGATCAGATTCAGATAAGATCTACACAATTAAAGGTTTCCTAGATATTAAAATTCTCACAGCCTGGCAAAATCCAACAAACAGAAGCATCAACAAACATATTCAAGGTATTGGGCTGGGTAGGTACACACCCTGGCCATGTATAAGGCTCTGGGTTCCATACCAGGCACCACTAAGAAAAAATTTAGTGAACACAGGCTGAGCTAATGTAATGCAATCCAAATATGTATTCATTTATTATAATTAATGCTATAGACCTTTGTAATTATAAATTATTACTGATAACATCATTATTATTATTACTACTACTGTGGCCCAATACCGGTATTGGCAACAAAAGAAACCCTGCCCGTAGGGAGCTCAGCCCTTGAGGCACAGGCACACACAAAAGGCCGCCACCTTCGGCTTTGGAGGGCGTCTCAAACACAACATGGTGTGGAAAGGCCGCTGCTGGGGGAGAACAGGGTCCGCCTCTCCACAGAGCCCACCTGTGGTGCAGGTGATCAGGAGGACCCTTGTACCAAAATTTTCTGATGTGACTTTGCTGCCTCCTTAAATACAAGAGTTCCGTTTGTCATCACCCCCAGTCAACATTCTGATTAACGGTCTTCCTCCTCTTAGCTATTACTTACCCTCACCTCAGGTTCTAGGTGCTTGGAGAAGCGACCCCTATCCAGTCCAATCCAACCCAATTCAATCTGACCTGACCCACCCCACCCAGGCCAGTCTTTCTTTGACGTCCCACAGCACCTAATATCTATACTGTACTCTTGAGGGGGATTTCTTTTCAGATATGCCGAAGACTATCATGGATAAGCATGGTGTGTTCATTACTGAGCATCTGCTCTGTGTTAAGCACAATCCCAACCACCTTGGTATCTATGGATACCAAGAGGACTAACATCACATCTGACAGGAAAGACACACAAATACTCAACATCCTGTGCAAGGAGTGACATGTATATGTTTTTTACAAAAGTATCTTTGGAGGTGAGCAACCAAGGTGGCCCTCCTTGCAAAGAGGATGACAAAGCCAGGCCCTCCAAGGAGGTATGACAAGCAGCAGGAAGGTTGTTCATACAATGAAGGCTACAGCACTTAATAACATGGGACTTAATGTACACCTGTAATCCCAGCACTCAGGAGGCTGAGACAGGGGTGTGAGTCTGAGCCAGTGCGGGCAACTTGGCATGACCCTATTAAAAAAAAAAAAGGAAGGAAGGAAGGAAGGTAAGAAGGAAAGAAAGGAAATAGGATATGGAAACAGCCCACTTGGATTTGGCTGGCTGTGCCACTTTATTAGCCAGGTGTTCTTGGACAAGTTATTTCACCTTTATCTGCTTCAATCTAATGATGCTATAATGCCATAAAGGGTTAAATGAACTGACATGAAAAATTCTTGAACGGTGCCTGGCACACAGCAAGTGATCTAAATGTTGTTACTATGTCACTAATATTGCTACTTGAGTCCCTAAAGACTAGCACGCTGTGGGTACCTGTAATACATGTGTTCAGTTCAGTGAAAGCGATGTGCTACAGCACTACCTAAGAGAAACCGCAGATGGGCTGACCAGGGTTCTGATGGGAATGAGCTCTTCCAAGCCATGGCAACAGTGAAGCCCAAATTAGCCTAGGCGTTGCTAGCTGACGCAGCACCATCCACATCTTCAATCTGCCGTCTCTTTCCCTTCCTGGCTCTTTCGACATACTCTTCTGAAGAGCTAGGACCTACCATGAATGAAGAGTTTCAGAGTGTTTCCTCTAAGTGAGCTGACGTGGTAAGAGGATGTTCCCTTGCCCATTAGCAGGAACTTATTAATTCATCTACTGTAATTGCAGATGTGTCCTTTGTCTGCAGCTGACACTGTGTGTTAATTTGCCTCTACCTGTTAAATATTGTCACAATATGAGTTTTAAAATAATCAAAACCCTATACATTCAACTGGTGGAAGAAATGATCAATTAGTTGTGATCTGGCCATACATTATACATTTCAAATCAATAAGAATAAGTACTAAAAACAGTTCCAAACTCAGCTCTTACACTTATTTTCTCCTCAAAGAGAAGGGCTGATGACCATCTCTAGCCAAGCAAGGGCAGGGATACAAGTATTACCTATTTTTTGTTTTTTTGAGACAGGGTCTCGCTCTGTAGCCCAGGCTGGCCTCGAGCTCACAGCAATCCTTCCATCTCAGCCTCCTGAGTGCTACGATTACAGGCATGCACCACCATACCCAGCCTCTGTATGTTTTCTGACACAAGGTCTTGCTGTGTCACGTTGGCCTTCAATGTGTTATATACCCCAGGCTGGCCTTGAACTGGCAGTCCTCCTGCCTCTGTCTCCCTGGTACTGGATCACAGCATGTGCCATCATGCCCAGCTCAAGGCGGGAAATCTAAAACACATGTTCTACTGCTTGGTTCTGGACAATTAACTAGAAAAACCATCTAGCAGGAAAAGACTGATTAGCTTCACTGGGAAGGTCCACAACTCTGAATTATTAAGACTTACAGTAGAGTCAGAAGAAAGCCAAGGCTGGAAGATTAGAAACCCCCTCAGGGGTCACCTTCTTACCCTTTCTTATTTTAGAGGATGGTAAATTACTACCTATCCAGATATCCAGGATGCTATATGCAAGCTGTTTCTTCTCCCTGTCCATTTGCTACCTTCAAGCTGTCCTGGTTCCTGTTTCTTCTTCATTTTTGGCTGCTGCCCTAACTCACGCCCCCAGCATTTCCTGTTTAGATTGCTGCAAAAAGTTCTATTTCCTTCAGTCCCTTTCCCCAGTATATTCTTTCTGTTGCCTTTCGAAAGCCATGCCTTTGGTGTGACAAAAATATTCTTTATTAAGGTGGCTCAGGGTCCCTTGCTAGGACACACTACGGCACATTATCCATTTTCTTTTGGACAAATTCTATTTTTGGAGAACAGTTATTTAGCTTGAACTTTTTGAATCTAGTACTCTCCGTGACTAAGTAGGACTGACTGAAGATTAACGGGCTTATTCATTACCTTTGTCAAACTGAAACAAATGATGAACTAAAAGTCTAGAGATCATAGCATTTAAAAAAGGAACATTAAGACTCGTAATTGCTAGGGCCAGGGATATATCTCAGTGGCATAGTGGCTGCCTGGCAAGCATGAGGTCCTGAGTTCGGTTCCCAGTACCTCCCCTGCCAAACAAAGACTTGTAATTGTTCAACCTTAAAATTGCAATGTTTCGATTTTGCGTAAGACAAAGACTATAACACTGTTTCAATACCTCATATTTTTTCTAAATGTATTAATCTACTTACAGTTATGGTATTTCAAGCTTCTCTGCTCCCCAACATGGCAATATACTGCCATTTAATTTATATAATCTCTGTATCTCTTCTAATTTCAGAGCACTAGACAAAGCAATAATTGAAATATTTGCATATAATGTGAGGTGCCTCACAGAATAAAGCTAGCTCTAATATCATAATATTTTGTAGAGCTCCTCAAAGTAAATAATAATGCTCCAAAGGATAACAGGTAAAGAGTCAGTGAGTGACTCTATTTTGGGGAAAGTGCAGTGAGGAAGCACCTCTGTTACTAGTGGTGATGGAGTCGGGCACACTGGTCAGCACCCACTGCTGTCCTCAGACCGGCATGACCTGCACATGGATCCTCCACGCCCCATGGAATCATTCACTCCACAGGATTTACTGAATGCGGTAGTTACAAAATCCATGTATTATTAGTATCAACCAAACATGCTCATTTCTCCTTTGCATATGCATCCAAATAAAGGGTATCAAGATTGATTTTTGATCCATCTAAATATTATTCTCTATGGTGATACAATGTACTCATGCTTAAAAAACAAGAAAGCCAGAACAATTCCCAAAGTATATTAAATATGGAAGAAATTTTAAAAGGTTGAGGTTCTACATCTAGTGAAGCTTAGCAACCCTGTCAACACAATGCCAGTGAAGCCACCCAAACTATAGCTCAGCTCCATAGCCTGGCCACATGGTCAGAGCCAACCAGGGCAGGCTTTCCGAATTCTGAGTCCCTAGCCTCTGCTCAGCACTGACAGCTGTTTCCAGTTCTCAGGGCTCTACCTGAAGTTGGCCTAAGAGACAACCCCCCCCCCCAAAGAAAAACCCTATTGATTAGAAGGAAGAAATAAGATGTAAGTGAGAAAAAGAGGAAGAGGATGAAGAAGAAAGAAAGGAAGGGAGGAGCAAAAGATGGGAGGAAGGAAGGCAAGATGCAGTTAAGAGATGAATGGAATCTGCAAAGACTGAGGAGCCGCCCCTTTGATGAGACACCCTGGGACAAAGTTGTGGTCGCCACCCCAACCCCACTTTCTAGCCTCTTTAAAACCTTCCCCACAAGCAAAGGAAAACACATGACTTCAATATCACGATCAGCTTGGGACACAGCTCTTGTGAATGTGTACAATAGATGTGAGTCATTTGTTCGTTTTGTAAACATGAAGAAATCACAATTTTAAAACTTCCTCCTTTATGGCATTCACAGAGCTTTACAATACACTTCCCAGGGAACATGTACTCTTTCCCTTGCCCAACCCACAGATGACAAGGGGGACAGATTCTCTCACTCAATGAATGATCACACATTCTTGGTAGGTGACAGTTGGGTGGCAGGCACAGGGAGTCAGAAGCAGAAACAGACCGGCTGGCTGCCTGTGGGCCTAGCTGTGCTGTACAGAGTGCAGGGTACTGAGAAGCAGCCCAGGTGAGCCTTTGGCCAAGGGCTCTGCCTTCCTCTAGGAAAGCTTCTCAACCCAGGGGCTCCCAGAGGGCCCCTTTCTTCCACCCTGGGGTACTTAATTATCCTTGATTGTCTCTCCAGGGTGGGCCAGGCAGCTTGTAACGTCCTCTCCCTGACCCCGTGGCACATGGCAGGGGCTCAGGGTCAGCACAGGAATATCTGTCTCAGGGGGTCTTGGTAGTTTCAGTTGGCTCTGTTCACTCATTGCCCATTTGGCAGAACAAATGGCCCCATGTTTCACACAGGCATGGACTCAGGTTGATAGATTGCATCTAGGCCCAGGGACTACTGGGCTCTATCTAAACTGAGAGGTAGGTATTCAACTCCTGTTGACTGGCTCTCTTTCTTTCTTCTACCTCACAAGGAAACTATGAAAAGAAAACAGAACGCTTCATGCTCATTTGAGGAACAACCTAAGAAATGGATAAGAGCAGTAGCAAAACAGTGTCAGGAGGACTCAGGAAATAGCTCCTTCTAAACAGGCCAATCAGGTGCTGGCTGGTGTTGCTGTTGTTTTTCAGAGCACACTGGGGCCCAAGTCCTACCCTGAAGCACACGCAGCAGCCCTGGAGGACAGTGCTCCTGTAAGTGGAGACAACACGAAGCATGCACATGGTATGTCCAGATATGTGTGGTGGGAGACAGGCACACACCCAGCGAGACACAGGAAGAAAAGCAGGAAAACCTCCACTGAATAACCTTTCTTGTTTTTTTTTTTTTCTTTTTCTGTTACTATGGATTGGCCCAAGGCCTTCCCAATGAGCTATATAGCCCAGCTGTTTTTGTGTGTGTGGGTGGGTTTTTTTTGTTTTGTTTTTTTGTTTTTTTTGAGACAGGGTGTCACTAAACTGCTAAAGCTGGGTTCAAATGTACAATCCTGTTTGTCTCCCAGAGTGCTGGGATCACAGGTGTGCGCCAACAGGCCTGGCTCAAATAACCTTCTGAACAAAGAATAAGGATGGTGGCAGTGTATCGGCCAAGTGCATGGGTCTGATGTGGATCTCATGGTGTGCAGTGAACAGTGCACCAAGCAGTGAGCACACCAGCTCAACCTGAACCCTCGCAACACGGCAGAGGGGCATGGCCGTATCACAGCTCTCCAGGTCCTCTGCCTGCAATGCTCTCTGCCAACACTCTCACCACACACAGGTGAAAGGTGAGGGAGCGCTGAACAGTTCAGGTCACTGGGGAACCAGGCCGTTCTCTTACTCTGAGAATCTCAACCACAAAAGCTTTGGGAAGAGATAGGTAAGCAAGAACTTCAGGAGCAGTAAGGGGCATACTAAAAATAAATAAAGGGTGGACATCAAGGAGACAGAGAAATTATACAGGGATGTAACCAGCACCTAACTACAGGGTCACGGGCAGGGGATTTAGCTCAGTGGCTTGAGTGCCTGCCTGGCAAGCACGAGGTCATGAGTTTGATCCCTGGTACCAAAAAAAAAAAAAAAAAAGAAAATCCTAATTACAGGGTCACAGGAGCAATGGAATGAAATTAAGAAAAGAAAAATGTTAATTGTCAGGAAAAACTCTGATAAGAAAAGATGAATTTCTCACCCTCTACACAGAGACTGAAGGCCATTCATCTGCATAAAACTGGTTCGAAATGAGCTAGCAATTATTTTTTTAATTTTTTTTAATTTTTTTGGTACCGGGGATCGAACTCACGACTGCGCACTTGCAAGGCAGGCACTTATGCCGCTGAGCTAAATCCCCAGCCCCTGAGCTAGCAATTATTTAAAGAGAATTTATTTTTGTTAAAAAAAGTAGACTAGGTTACTTGATGACACACAGAGGCCTCCTGTAACTAATTTTATTATCCTGTTTTTATTCTAAATTAAATAGTAAAAAATTAATGATAAAAAAGCCAAGACTATTTCATTCCAAAAATATGACTGGACTTTTAAGGAGATCAAAATGGCAAATCAAGTACAAATAAAAGGAGTGAAACAGTCAAAAACACTTCCCCTTACAACAGATTTACAGAGGTGGAAGCAATACTAAAAGTAAGATTTCTCTACTACTTCAGAACTAATAGTTACTTTATTTTCCAGAAGATGAAGATGACAATTAAAATTAATTACCCATTGTCAGTAGAGAGCACTAGTTTTCAAATTGTAACCCAGTTTCATGATGAGTCTCGTAGTACTCCTGCAGTGTTTAGGTAGCTGATACTCACAGCCCTAAATATGGTCAGGACTACAAGTGTTGCATTAAAGACACTGGAGGCTTATGTTTCCCTGGATCACAAGCACAATGTAAAGAAAAACGATGCTCTCTTCTTCCCTTAGGAGTCCAAGATATGAACATGCAACTTTCATCTAGCTAACATCTGCCGACCACTGTTTCCGAAGCACAGGGCAGGGAGGGGCTGAGACAGACAGGAAAACCTGGATGGTGGCACAGTAGCTGAGTGCCAGGAGAGGGGCTGTGGTGGGTCTCTGACAGTGACTGCAGGAGGAACGGTGACATGGAGAGAAGTCCTGAAGGAAAAGGAGGTAAGATGGGCACAGGCAAAATTGTGAGAGTCAGTCTCAGCAGAGGGATTTAAAAGCAGCCATTCTGAGGAGATGCACCATGCCCTATTGCATTCATTACAAAACCACACAAGGAAACTTCCTAAAAGGCAAATTTTCTGATATTACTTGATATTTTCTCCAGATTATTACTATTTAAACATACCTAAAAACGTAAGATACTTAGGAGGTTGCCTGCCCCTCCCCCAATTAACTATATGCCTGTCTTCTTGGCAGGTCCTGCATACACTAAGATAATTACCAGGACTCAGTGCCTGGTGTTGAGACAGGAAGTGTATTACAACATGCGGCATCAGTTCTGTGAGTGTCCACGGGGACTGAGGGGAAAGGTCATTCCAAGCGGCACAAGGAGGCCAGGAGCATGGGTCAGGGGTGGGGAGACGGGAAGGTTAAGGAGCCAGGTGCAGGGCTGACAAGGCAGATTGTCCAGGGTGAACCATAGTTGGGAGGAGAAACTTTGTGCTCCCCCACCTGTGTGCTCATCTTTGACCTGTATGCGAAATAGGAATCTAAGGGTTAGAGTTATAATCAGGTCTTTGGAGAATTTGTTAAGTACTCTTGCTCTGAATTCAGATCCTAAGATTTCTGAAGCAACATGATGGTCTAAGTCAGTCCTTCTCAAATTTTTTTCCATAAATCTTCACTTTTGACATACATACTACATTTATTGCTCCTGAAATAGACTTCATTTAAAATCCCACCACCTGACAACAGTTACTGTATTTTGAAAGGATAGAGAGCCTGCAGATGGATTCAAAAGTAAAGCAGAGTTAACAGCGCTCAGGATTTTATAATGCAGGTGTTCATCTTAGACAGTGTTAGCTATGTAATTTCTAAATTGACTTTTGTCTTCTGTATTCTTCTAAGTTTCTGATAAACTGTTTGCTGTCATTGTTAATAAGATTCAGAAGTGGACCATCATCAGTATTTTACTCTGCTTGGGAATTTTGATGCAATAGATATTCACAAGTTGCTATCAGAGCAATGATTCATTATTCCTAGAAAGGAGTATGGCTTTTCAAAAAAGAAAAATGAGAAGAAAATTCAAGCCCAGGGGACTTTGGGAAATCTTTCAGGAAGTGACTTTTGTGTTCTGCTGATCTGATTACATGAGAAATGCTTTCAAGAGATTTTATACAAAAGGCAGCCCCCCTCCGACATTTAGGGTAGAAAAACACAATGTCTTGAGTCAATTGTTTGCCAAGTAGAAGAAAATAATGTTTTAGTGGGTAGAGCAGTAGAATGACCAAGGATTCCCTGCTCTGCCATGATCAGCTCTGTGACCGGAGAGGTCATGCTGTGTGTGTCAAGTCTCTTGACCTTATTCTTTCTCCAACTTGAAAATTTTGGTTATGGCTGTTTGGAGTTCTATATGCTCCACTTATCCAGATGTCTGTTTCTCTTCTCACGTTTGGGAAGTTTTCAGCTATTACTTCTGTAAATATCCTCTTGATATCATTTGGGCTGTCCCCTTCTTTTTCATTTATCCCTATTGATCTTAATCTTGCATCATCTTGCAGGTGTTGAATTGTTATTTCCTGACTCTTTGTTATTTTTAAAAGATCTTGTCTTTCCTGCTCACTGGCTGCAATCTTATCTTCGAGGTCTGAAATTCTGTCTTCACTTTCATTGAGGCGGTTTTTACAGCTTTCAATAGAATTTTTGATTTCCTGTATATCTCTTTGAATCTGCTTTATGCATTCTGTTTGTTTCTTATATTGTTCTTTGAGGGATTCTATCTG
>PVJX010017965.1:0-37410 GCA_004027295.1 Dolichotis patagonum
TAAAAGCCATCAGAGAAAAGAAACAGATCACCTATAAAGGAAAACCCATCAAAATCACGGCAGACTTCTCGACACAGACCATCAGGTCAAGAAGAGCTTGGAGTAAAGTAATTCAAGTGCTGAAGGAGAACAATCTCCAGCCCAGATTGATGTATCCTGCAAAACTCTCTCTAGAAATTAATGGAGAAAAAAGATGCTTTCATGACAAAGAGGAACTAGGAGAATTTGTGACCACCAGTCGAACCCTACAAAAAATACTGAAGGACATTCTAGGGAGAAAGAACAAGAATACGAGCATTTCAGGAACAGTGGCAGAGAGGCCTCAGTGAACAAGGCAGACAGTGAAGTGGAAGAGAAAAATAGACTATCAATGGCAGAAAAACAGAATAGCAGAAATAAGGCAGAGAAGATTGGCTATAATCTCTAGTATAGAGGGCCTCAAAATACTAACAGAGAGAAACACAGGCAGTGTAGATCAGGAGATAGGGTCCATTGAGCTGCTCTATATAGGGAGGCAGTGGGACCCAAAACAAGCAGTGCACCCCATGGGAGTGAAAGGGGAGGAATTGTCTAAAAAAGGGAGGCAGAGGATATTAATGGGGTAACAAGATTTAAAATTTACATTATTCTCACCACTCTGCTTGGATGGATTATGTGCTGTTCTAGTTTGTCTACTTACGCTAGACTTGAGGACATGGTCAGCTATCCCCAAAATGGGAGGACATATTATGGTAATCATCCCTAATTTACCTATCAACTTAATCTGAAGCCCTTTATAACTTATACTGTCTTATTATGACTGATCTTATTTGAATCGGGTTTGTTAGATTGCTACTTTGTATTGACTGATTTTATTTAAATCTGTTGTGATGGATAGCATCAAGTCTAAGAGTATAGGCAACTACACTGAAGATGATAAGATTCACTAAGATACCCACTCTGGTTTGATTATTACTTGCTTTTGAAGTCTTATAATGTCTCTAATGCTTCGTTTTTATTAATGTTGTTATATACTGCTGAGACACCATGGTAACCGTTGTAGATCACCTTGTATTGCGGTTTTATGTGACTTTTCTGCCTCATGCTTTTCTGGGAATTGTTTTGTTTTATCTTGCTTTGTTTTGTTTTTCCTGCTAATACAGAAATGATAGATATACATGTAGAGACTCAGGCATGTGTAGAGCTTATAAACAGTTTACGAGAACCAACTATGTAACACATGTTGAAATGAACAACTACTTTGAAGAAAAAGAGACACTACAATACCCAGTGCTGATTCCATAATGTCATGATGTGAAGTCCAGCAAAACTATCACTTTTTGTTCAAAGTGATCTTAGCTTGCTTTGCCTTGTTTAAGTTCAGCGCACATTGGGGTGTGGACGGCTGTTTTGGGGAGAATGAGAGACACTATGGCGGCCATTCTTGGCTTCCCTGAGGTCTGGTCTTGAAGACCTGTGGTGTCCTCCTCATCCTGCTCAGATCAATTCCATACTAGGTTGTTTCGTGTGAATTCCCTGTATGTGACAATATGGACAACTATTTGGAGGAAAGCAGGAGTCAATATGATAGAGTGAATATCTCTGATTGTCTAGTTTTGAAATTTTTGTCTCTTACATTGCTTTCTTGTGATCCGCTTTGCTCTGTTTTGTTGTGTTTAATTTTACCTTTTTGATATAATTGCATGTATATTTGAGTGGGTAAGATGGATGACTATATTGCTGTTTTTGTCAGATCGTGGAGCAGAGCTGTTAACAGTCTCACTGTTTGAATGTCTGTTTTATATGTTTTAACTTTGTAATTTGAACAACTATTTCCAAGAAGTCAGTATGTAATTTGTCAAGTAATAATTTCTTAGGTTTTTTTTGTTGTTGTTCTTTTCCTTTTTTCCTTGGAATACTGTGTTGTCGCTACCCTTTATTCTGTTTTGTTTTGTTTTCTCTTTAAATAAAATTATTTAAAAAAAATAATTAAGGTTAATTACATGTGTGATCATTTCAGTGTCCACCCCCACCCTACATACATACTTGGCTGTAAGTTCCAGAAGTGACAAAATGCTTGACTTTTGGGGGGGGTGCTGGAAATCAAACCCAGGCCTTGTGCCCACTAGGCAAGTGATCCCTGCTGAGCTCCCCCTCGTTCACACCGTGAAGCTGGCTACTCAGTTTTTTTTCTTTCTTTCTTTGGTACTTAGGATCAAACTCACGATTGCGCACTTGCAAGGCAGGTGCTTATGCCGCTGAGCTAAATCCCCAGCCCCTTGGCTACTCGTTTATAATTTATCTGGGCAGGAAATATCTACGGAGCTGCCCTGCGCACAGCACCCATCCTGGGCTAGCCTTGCGAAGAGCACAGAAGCCTGTCCCTGCGGCTGACATGAGTAGCAAGAGGACAGGTCCACAGACACTCGTAACAGTCGCTTACCTGCACTGGTGCTGCCTTCACAGCCTCGATTTCCTCTCTCTATGTCCTGGATCAGTGATGTTCTGAGGACAGGAGATCAGGATTCATGAACAAGAGGAAAGGGTCAATAGGGTCGTTGTATAACCAGCCCCCAGCAAGCCCCGCTCTGCTCAGGCCACAGGTGCCCCCCCTGCTTCCTTGTGCTACCCGGGGACCTGTTTGCTATGGTGGTGGCTGCCACGCAGGAATGGTTGCTGGGGCTCCAGCCACAGTAAGGGTCGCGGGCCAGGATGCAGTCATAGCAGGATCGGTAACGGAAGCAGGTGGACAGTGGCAGCTGGATGACTCCACTAGGGGCGCCCACATACAGGCTGTGCTGGGAGCCAAGGAGGACAACTGGTTGGCGACAGGCTGTGCTCTCATGTGCAGACCCAGAGCCTCTGGCCAGCCCCTGCCCCTCTTCCAGCGAGCACACACTGAGGGTCAGCAAGCAGGCCTACCTGCCGCAGGGAGACGACCAGATTCTCCACTGACTGGGGCTCCCTGAACACTTGTGTCTCTTCAATAATGTGCATCCCAGAGCCCAGGACGACAGCCTTGTGGATCCAGCCATCGGCTGGCACAGAAAGGACAGAGGGTCAGATCCCAACAATGGGACCTGCTCTCGGCACCCCCAAGAGGTTTAACGGGAACAGCTCGGGCATCATGGGGCCAGGGACAAGGGTCAGCTCGTGGACACCAGGAACTCCAGAGGGTCATGCTGGGAGTTACGGGGTTCAGGAGCACCTGTGATCGACTCGGGGGACAGGGATTTGGGTCAGAAGCACCTGTGCCCAGAAAGAGGAGGTCATAGGTGGGCCCAGCAGGAGTGGTGACTGGCATCCCTGTGAGGTGTGTGTAGCGCACGTTGCGCTTTAGCAGCAGGGGCCGTCCACGGGTGGGCACCACAGGCCGCGCCATCAGTGGGTGCAACTTGACAAAATCCAGGACCAGGGACGGCAAGTCTTGGGATGAGTTGTAGCCCCGACTTCGCAGTGAATCTGTGATGCACTGGGGTGGGGGTAGGGCGAGCCCCCATCAGCTGCTTCCCCTCCGCCTGGGCCCCCCACCAAGGCTGTCTGCCCACAGCAGCCTGGCCAGGATGCTCACCGAGCCAGGCCGGGGCTCGGGGACCCCACCGTCGTAGCGGCCCCAGCGCCGGGCACCATCCTGGTACTCCATGTAGGGTCCTGAGAAGACAGCCTGCACCTCGGCCAGGTCATAGCGGCAGATGGCCGAGGCTTCCAGGGTCTTCCTAGGAGGAGGATGCCAGGGAGGGGGCTGAGTCGCAGAGTGAGCTGATGTGACCTGTGCTCAGCCCAGTGCCATGGTTACCTTGCCAGCACCACTTCAGGTCCCCAGGGCCACGTCCCATGGCTCAGTGGCCTGATTCAGCCCTAGGCTAGCTTGGTATGCCTGATGCCTTCACTTTGCACCCAGCCTCCCTGTGACGGATCCTGTCGCATCTTCGCTGGCCTTAGCTCACTCCCCACGCCGTCCCCAGCTCCCAGCCTCCCTGCTGCTCCTGCACTCACCACTGCGTGGTCAGTGTGAAGGCTGCGTAGAAGTGCGTGCGGGCCGAGTGCTCGGTGTCCAGACTGCAGACCCCGTGCAGCTTCTCGTACTGGGGGATGTGGCAGATGAGCCGGGCCTTCAGGAAGGAGGTCCACTTCTTCTGCAGGATCTTCTTTCCTCCCAAGTCTCCCTGCAGAGGGAAGGGCACAGGCCAGGGGTCAGAAGCCAGGGCCAGAGCCCAGCCTCTGTCCCGTGTCCCAGCCTCATCCTCGTCCACCTTGCACACACGGGCCACCCGGGCCACTCGGTGACTGCTGCGGCTTGGGCTGAAGCTGCTGGAGCCCTCCTCAGCGGCCGCCCGCTCCGTGAAGAAGTAATAAACCTTGTCGTCATCGCCCACGGGGCTGGCCTCGCTCTCCCGCACCAGCACTGAGAACACAAACTCAGCATCTGTGGGTTTAAGGCATTTGGTGGGCCCCTCAGACACTTGAGGATCCCGACCTGGCCTCTTTCTCCCTCGACAGCACACAGGAGTGGGTGGCCAGGCTCACTTGGCCACTTGGGGATGTCTTAGCCGCCTAAGGAAGGGCGAATGAGGGACAGAGCCTCCCCAGCCTCCCAGCCTCGTCCTCCTCACCGTTGAGCCAGTGCACGGGGGCCTCTTCCGTCCTCAGAGAGTGTGGGTGTCGGCTCCGGCGGATGTCAGGAATGCTCCGAAATTCGTACCGTGTGGCTGTGTAGAGGCCTCCATCTGGAGAGGGACAGGCCGGGCGTGACGGACACGTCATATGTCTAACAAGGCACATAACACACACGTGGCAAGTCGTACGGTGAGATGCACGTCCCGCCTCAGCTCCTGTGGAGGAGCAGCTGGGTGAGGGGTACCCGCTCACCGATGATGAGGCCTGTGAAGCCCCGGGCTGGGTCATAGGGGCACTTCTCCTTCCCCTCCTCAAAGCTGCTTGGCAAGGCGAAGGCCTCAGCATCCTGGGGGACATGGGCAGCAGTCAGTGGTCCTGAGTCAGGCAAGGGCTGCAGCCCAACTCAAGCTCGGGCTGCCTGGGGCGGGCACACTCACGATGGCGGCGCAGAGAGGCTGGAAGGCGTGAGTCCCGCAGGCGTAGAGGTGGGTGGCGTTGAGCCGCTGCAGGAAGCGCACGTGGTTGAAGCACTCGGTCTGTGGGACAGGGAGCAGGAGAGGGGTGGGCACGTGGGCCACAGGCTCCCCCACCGGCCTGCTTCCTTCCCTTCTATCTCTTTCTCACTCCTCCTTTTTCCTTCTCCTTTCTTTCTGTGTCTGCCTGTTTTTCTTCCCTTCCTTTTTTTCTTTTCCTTTCCTTCTTCCTGTCTGCCTTTCATAATAGCAAATGAACCCAGGAGCTTCACACTGAGTTACATTCCCAGCCCTTTTTACTCTATTTTTGCAACTTTGAGACAGGGTTTTGCTAAGATGCCCAGTCTATGCTCAAACTTGGTATCCTCCTGCCTCTGCCCCTCACAGTGCCAGGATTACAGGAGGAAGCCAACATGCCTGACTTAGTCTAACTTTGTAGTATGACTTTTGTGTCCACTTTCAGGACAAAGTAGTTCTTTCCAAGATGCTCATGCACTTCTTGCTGCCTGAACAGTGCTGTCCGGTGGAGTTCATTCTTCTGGGCCATACAGTGGCACAGCCCTGACACCACACTGCCAGCTTCTTCTGCAGCCCCTGCTGTGCCCAGCTAAGCCACTTCCAGAGCTCCCACCAACCCGAGGTGCTTCTCTCCTATTGAGCTCCTTCTTGGCAGTGCCCCCAACTCCTCCTCTCTGAGGAGGACACCAGGAGGTCCAGCCTGCCGCCCCCCATCCATGGACATACACATCCACTTCACCTCCTTGGGAAGCCAGTTCACTGCCTCCTCCCTGACCCACATCTTCCCACCCAAACCTGCTCCTCCAGTCATTCCCACCTCACTCCCAGCAGCCTTTGCAGTTCCAGAAGCCAGGACTCGGCTCCTTTGGGCTTCCCACTCCTGCTCCCCACAACCAGTCCCACTGCATGATTTGTTCTTTGTCCTGAAGGGCTGCAGAATGTGGTCTCCTCCACCCACCCCACCCCCAGTCCAAATTATCCCATCATATCTTCTTTGAACAAGCGCCAGGACCATCTGCCCATCCTCCCCAAACCACTCATTGAAGGAGGAATACTTCTAATTGCATAAAATTCAAACAGTATAAAGGGATGTGTTGCAAACTGCCTCCCAGGTCTGTGTCCCTGGGGGCCTGAAAAGGGGCTGCCACTGCGGCCATCCACGGCCATCCACGGCCCATTCCAGAGATGCCCTCAGGTCCATTTCCCAAAGCAAGTCACTCAGAACAAAGCCCTGCACGCATGGGCCTGTGTGAAGCTTCTCTGCTCCTCACTACCTGCCTCATTAGCGACCCTCCTCCTCCTGCCCCAGGCCCAGGGTGTGAGCCCTCACAGTCTCCTCATCTCCTGCTGTGCTCACTTACTGTGTAGCCCTGGGTCTCAGCATGCTCAGGTCTGGTGACTGTGGCCAGATAAATATTCCTGCAGTGAGTATTCTCTAAGACGTTTATATTTAATTATCTATTGCAGTTTTTTTTTTGAGATAGGGTCTCACTAGATAGTCCAGCTGACCTTGGACTCCCAGTGATCCTCCTGCCTCAATCTCCCAAATCCTGAGATTACAGGTGTGCACTACCATACTTGGTTTAAAATGTTTACATTTAAAAAAATGGGAGCTACAGCAAGGGATGTGGTGGAGTGCTCCTATAATCCCAGCACAAAGGGCTGAGAAAGGAGGATTGCCACAAGTTTAAGGTCAGCCTGGACTACACAGCAAAACCCTGTCTCAAAAAACAAACACAAAACAAGAAAAGGGTGGTGGTCAGGAGCAATTCTGTGCTCAAATAGGTTTGGAAACAGCAGACAAACTGTCTTTATCGGGGTATCAAGGAAGTTACTATGAGATTGCACTTGAGGTGCTTCCCAAAGGAACCTGACCATTAAACCCCTCTTTTGAAAATGACTGTTCCTCAGAACACACTTGGGAGGTGTTCCTGAGAGCTTGTGTGGAGGTTCCAGCAGGGAGCACAGCTACCCATACACCCTAGACCAGGGAATGGTCCTCGACCCTCCTCTCCGGGTCCTCTGCCACCCAGCATGTGCGCAGCTCAGGACACACACAGGGCAGTGAGGGAGGAAGGCGACCCCGCCCTGCCAGTGCACGCAGCCAGTCCAACCCTGGTGCTCACTGGGGCAATGGATGTGGCAGCCAAATGGCCCTCACAGCCTGGGAGGTGTTTTTTAAGGCCTGGCAAACAAAGTGCACCTGGGAACCACTGCCCTGGCCTCGCCTGCAAGTGTGTTAGAGCTGTGGAACCCATGACCTGCCCAGACAGTTCCTAGGTAGCACCTGCATCTGTACCATGAATCCTGTACACGCTCAGGTATCAAACTGTCACAGGGAAGAGCCAAACCCTCTAAGGGCCCAGTGCCACCTCCCTCCCTCATGGACCCCACTCAACAGCAGCCTTTGACAGAATCTCTGGAGGGGCTGCAGTGCCCCGAGACGCCCGAGGCAGAATCTCTAGGCCCAGCTCCAGATGGGTCTGTCCCACAGCCCACCACAGGCCCCGGCAGACATCCTCTCCTTTAGCCAGAAGGGATGGATACTTCGCAGATTCCTCCCCATGGAATGCTGGGTACTTGGGCTAGTCTTCCATCAGCCCTGAGATATTTTTCTCATCTCTAAAATGGGAAGTACTATGACTTCATAAGTTTTCTTAGAACTAGGTGAAGAGAATAGGAAAGTCAGAACTTAATAGTTACTAATAATGACTATAGTTTGGGAGCCCCAAGGGGGTGAGGAGGCCATGACAGGCAGGTTAATAAACTGCCAGAGGCTGGGTTAGAAGGCCACCCCAGGGCCAGCACTTTGGCAGCCCTCTTCATGTCTGCTGGCTAGCAGGCCTCTTACCACCCCAGCGTGGCCCTGCCAACCCTGGCATCCCAAATTGAAAAAGGGAAAAAATAAGGAACTTAGGACAGGGCAGGCCACATACCAGGTTGTTCTTCCCTTTTTGGTGACATTTGCTTTGCATCTCTGGGGAGGCCTCCCAGTGGATCTAGGGATAAAGGGTACACACTGACCCCAATATCCACTACTCAGGACCAGGCAACAGGACTGCAGGGAGCCTGGGCAACGGCAGCACGGCAGCCAGGGTGAATTCCCCAGGGGGCGCCAGAGGCTGGGAAGGACAGTGCTGTCCAGGGCCATGCAAGGCCGGCTGGGTTTCCGGGAAGCCGAGGTCCCCGTGAGCTGGACGAGGCTGTAGCTCTGGCTTGGGGCTGACCTCTTTGTGAGCTCCATCTGCAATGTCTCGGGCGCTGAGAGAGAACAGGGCGCCTCGTGCTCCCACCAGCAGTCTTGCTGAAGCCTCTTCCAGGAGCAGTGTGGAGTAGTTCTGGGCTTGGGCCTGAAAGTACCGGGTCCCAGAGAGCTCTGGGGAGAGTAGTGGTAGTGAGCCCAGTTCCAGAACCACCTCCTGACCCCAGCCCTGGCTGACCGCCGGCTTTTGAGGGTTGAGGGTCTAACCTTCGTAGGGGATGGTCATCCGAGGGGTGGCATCTAGCTCTTGGAAGGGTCTCCGCAGGGAGGGCCCAGGGACTGCGGCTGCTGCAAGGAAGCTTAGGAGGAGGGGCCAGAGCCTCCCCCACATCTTCCTGAGGAGGTCCAGACCAGCAAGCCCCCCAGCAGAAGCCAGGGCCAGAGGCGCAGGGGTATGGGAAAAACAGTCACAGGGGTCAAAGTTCAAGAACGTCAGGTGGAAGGTCAGGGGTCATGAGGCCATGGAGGTCAAGCAGTTATGGGGCCAGGGAGGATCCTGGAATGGGGGGGACATGGAGTCACAGAGTCGTATGGCCATGGAATCACAGCTCAGGGGTCAGAGAGAGGGATCTGTCACGTGCCTCTCTGCATGAAATGCAAACTCCACGATGAATGGGAGCTGAAGAGTCATAGAGAGCTGTAGGTCCCTGATGGGGTCACCCCAGTCTGAACGGCAGGGCTAGTCCTGGCTCTCTGAGATCTGTTTTTTGAAAGAGGCAAAAAAGAGAAAGCACTTTGATCTGTGTGTGGTTGGAAGATGGATGGCGTTACCCAGATTTTAGGGGCATCCACAGAACTTCCACGCCAGGGTGCGCTCAGTCTGTGCATCTCTGCT
Source organism: Dolichotis patagonum (assembly GCA_004027295.1). Lineage (NCBI taxonomy): Eukaryota > Metazoa > Chordata > Mammalia > Rodentia > Caviidae > Dolichotis > Dolichotis patagonum. The sequence continues at coordinate 9,185 of PVJX010017965.1, forward strand.
CTGATGCAGGAGGCTGGGTGGAACTTGCCCTTCTTGCCCCCGAGGTGACAGCCTTCCTCTGGTCAGATCAGGAGTGTGGGTTCTCAGAGGCAACTCCTGCGTCTCCAACACCAGCTGCCCTGCTGCCTGCCCTCTGCAGGAAGGCCTGGGCAGAAGTATTTAATGGGCCTTTGTTAATTCTGTCCTGTTTTCCCTTTGTTTTTTCTTTTCCTTGGCCTGAAAGCTCCCTCTGGAATTTCTCTTTAATTAGACACTTCTCGGAGGCATTCTTCTCTGAGGGGGTGAACATTTCTGTCCTGCCTATGCGAGCCAGTGCTGCAGTCTTCGGCTAGGGCTAAGTGTCCACACATGCCCCTACCTGCCAGCAGGCATCCCCACAGGGATGGGAGCCTGGGTTGGGCCTCCACACACCCCTCCCTGCACAGTAAAGTCTGGGCAGGAGGCTTGATGCATGTGCAAGACCAGAGGCTTGCTTGAGACCTAAGCAACGTGGGAGAGCTAAACGCAGGGACCCCGGGCTCCTGACCACCTCCTCTAGGACGTCTTGAGAATAACCACAATCTGAGCCTTTCAAAAGCCACCTGCTGGGGATGAGGCGGCTGGCTGACAGCCTCCCCCATCCTCTGTGGCAGGTGCCCTAAACCCTGAAGGGGCTTTTGAAGGTTTCCAGAGCTGGACCAGGAGTAGAGGAGGCCAGACCCACTGGTCTCATCAGACATCCACAGGCAGGGGTCGAGGGTGCCACTGGCCTCTTCTGTCCCTTCCGGGTCAAACATTAACTACCTGGCCTTGAAAAGAGAGGCGGGATCAGGAGCCAGCCAGAGTGAAAACAGTAACCTGGAGGGTAAAGGTTGGCACTGTCATAGGAGGGCAGAGTGGAACCCAAGAGGAAGCGAAGGGTCTGGGCACTGCAGCAAGGGCATCAGTATCCTGCTTTGGGGGCTGGGATAGTAGGAGGCTCCAGGCAGGCTGCCCATTCCACCCCTGCTGTGGGGCACACCTATTTGCCTCTGGAGCCTCCTATTTGCCTAGCTGAAGGGGGAGCCTTATGGCTAGGAGGGACTGGTCCCTGGGACTGGGCAAGAGGAACACACCCCAGATAAGAAGAGCCACTCAGTGTGCATAGCACGCTTGGAGAGCTTTCACCTGAGTCTCATAAGCTGCCAAGGGACGTACATACACACAGGTATGCACACATGTTAGTGAGGAGGGCTGTGTACACAGGTATCCACAGGGACATCAGTCACACAGCCACAAGGAGGTCCTAAGCAGGCATGCTCACAGAGGACATGGTGACAGGGAGCATACCTGTTCACATTCAGTGGGTCACAGCCCAGAGTGACAAGCAGGATTATAACGTACACATGTGAGTTTCTATCAAAGTCTGCACACCCTTGCAACAGCAGGACCAGTCTGCGTAGGAACGGACATGTACCCACACCAGATACAGCGGCTCAGGCAAGCGGGGCTCGCAGAGGGATCAGGAACATGTTACGTTCTGCGCTCTCAAACATGCAAGTACGTTCATGCAGAGACAAGCGCACCTCCATATGGGCATCCGCTCCTTGCTCTGGGCTCGGTGACTGTCAGTGTCCACTGGGGTGAGGCGCAGAGCAGAACCTACCTCCCAGTTTGAGGGCCAGGCGCCGGGTGTGCGCGTGCACGCACATGTGGGCTGGGGGAGGCTTCTGACCTGGGATGAGGGCAGGTCAAGGCTGTGCCGCAAGGGTGCGTGTGTGACGAACCCAACCCGGGGGAGGGGCCGCGGCTCCAGCAGGGCAAAGCTGGAACGGACTCTAAGCAGCCCTCTGCCCCTACCTGCTGCAGGAGCAGACAAGGGGAGTTGGGCTGGAGATCCCAAGGTGCCCACTTAACCTGTTAGGAGGGAGGGCGGGGCAGAGCATGCCACCTCCCTCGGTGGCCAAAAGAGTTCCAGGTCTGCAGTCCACACCCCACACTACCTGAGCAGTACAGTTCTGGGTCCTCCCAGAGCCTCCCCCCACCCCCAACTCTGCGATCGCCTGCTCGTTATTAGACCCGAGGGTGGAGAAAACTAGATCTCTCCAGTTAGATCCCACGGGGAGGGATCCGCGCGGGGTCCGCGGTAGGCCCGCGACCTTCACCCTGACGCCCCCTGCCCCGCTTGGCCGGGGCCTGCCGGGCGGCACGGCGGTCTCTGGGCTCGCGACGCCTCCCTGCGAGCCCCCTCCTCCCGCGGCGGTCCGCGCACCGCTCCGCCAGGGCTAACCTCAGTCTCTCTTGCTGCAGCCGAGGACAGGCTCTCCTTCGATCCCGCCGCACGCCGGAGACGTGACCCAGATCCAGGGGCGCGCTGGCTGCGCGGGTCCCCGCCCCGCTCGGTCCCCGTTCGCGGTGGCCGCTCCGCGCCGCGCGCACCGAGGCCTGGCCCGCGCTCCCCGCGAGCCTTCAAGCGGGGCCGGGGGTCCTGGCGGAGAGGAAGGCCTGGCTCAGCGCGGCGGTGGGGCGGCCCGGAGAAGGCCGCCGGCCCCGGCCCCCGACCAGCCCTTGCGGGACCCTGCCTGGCCCACCGGCTCCGCCGGCCACCCGCGCTGCCGGCCTCGCTCACCTCCGCACCGCGATCCGGGGCCACGGGGACAGCGACTGGCGGATTCACCGCCGCACACGCCCGCTGCGGGAGGAAGGGGCCGCGCCGGGGGCGGGGCCGGGGGCGGGGCGCGCGGGCCCCCACCCTTGCTCCGGAGGCCTGGGCGTGCGTGTGGGGCGGCGCCCCCTTCCAGTCCCGGCGGTGCGGCCCGGGAGCCTCTTCGCGCTGCTGTCCTGGGGGCTTTCCTCGGGGAGCCCTCGCTGGTCTCTGTGCCGGACTGCGCTTCTCAGCCTCGGTGGGTGGCGGTGGCACGGGGAGACCAGGCCCCGAGATCGCAGGTGCCAGCTCGTCTTGCGGTCAGATGACTTCAGCTAGAGGGTCAGTCCTGCAGGGGACGAAGTGACAGCCTGACCTGAACGAAGTGCTCACAGAAGATGTTCTGTTCTGGATAAATGAGCCTTTTGCCCGGATTCATTCACCCAATCTGAGCTCTAACCCAGGTTCACCTCTCAGATTGGGTCATTCAGACACGGGCTTTCTTCTCAAACATCATTCTTAATCCGAAATTTCCAGCCCGTGTGTGTCTCGGGCAAATAATCTTGTTCTCCCCACCTCCAGTCACTTCTCCAGCAGCCATCTGGAAACTTTCTCAGATCGGTTCCCCAGCTCCTCTCCCCAGGACGGTCTTCCCTGAGGATGCACACCCTGCTTCCTTCCTACCAGCCCAGCAGAATGAGCACTGCGCAAGTTCTGGCTCTGCCCAGACTGCCCCCTCCCTGCCAAAATCTGGCTGTGTTGGTGTTGGCCCAAAAGAATCAAAACATGGACCACTGCAACTGATGCTTGCATGTGCCCGGGCATCTGAACAGGATTCCAGAGGCGTATTTTGCTCAAGGGACACTTCCTTGTTCCGTATTCTTCAAAGCTCACACTTTGGCACTTCAATCTACATACAGTCTTACACTTTGGACCACTTCATGTGACGCAAAACACACCTCCCAGCACTCTGCAAACAGGATGAGGTGGGCTGGGAGAAGCATGAGAAAGTGCACACAAGTATTAAGAGTGCACAGCTTCATTCCTTTTATTGCACCCTTAGCCTATCCTGAAGAATTTACAGTCCCGTTTTATACATGAGAAACAGGTTAAGTAACTTGCCTTAACATTCATTCTATTTACAGAGGACAATCAAATCTGGAAAAGTCAGTGAAGGGAGAATCAGGTTAAACTCAAAAGGAAATATCACTAACAAGGGCAGAAATGTACAAATTTTTGCATAAACATGTTTGGGGAGAGTAGGAAGAGGCCAATAAGTGGGATTCAATGACAGGAAGGTCCCCAGAAGCACAAAGGAAAACTCAAGTAGAAGCTTGAAGTCCTGAAAGAGCTGATAGTTTGGCGAGGAAGTCAGTAAAGACATGACTAAGGGACGTAATTCTGCAGTCCGTGTGGGCAGGTGGGTGGGAAGCGACACTAGGATGGGGCAGCAAGAGAGCTGCCCAACTGCATCTTGCAGGAGAGTGTGCAAGCTGCCGTGGGGCGAGGGGGTGACTTCCCAAGGTCTGACTCAGTGCCAGTACCCACTTGGATACCCAGGAGGCAGCAAGCAGGCCAGCATGACGGGTTGTCTCTCAGCTTTGCTCTAAGGCAAGAATTCCTGTCTCGTAGGTACTCTGGAGGCAGACACAGAACCTCGCACAGTTTTAAATGAGGAAAATAGTAATTTCAATGCCAGGTGCCAGTATAGCTCTTGCTAAACTCACTGGGCAGTTACTTTGGACCATAATTTCTACTGTTCACTGCCTTCCATCTCTGAACCTAACCAATAATCAGAAAGCAATTCATGGAACTTTCTATAGGAAGCAGATGTATGTCAAGTTTCATTAGCACGTCTACAGGACATAGTTACATTCATTGTGTGGGGTTGATACCGGTGCAACCTTTCCTTTCCTCGCTCCAGATCCTCCATTTCTTGTTTTTTAAAAATTTATTTTTTTATCAGTATGGGGGATTGAACTCACAATCGAGTGCTTGCAAGTCAGGTGCTTATGCTGCTGAGCTAAATCCCCAGTGCATTTCTTGGTTTCTTTTCTACTTGCAAAAGTTGTATCTCAGTTTCCAGCTTTGGCTACAAAGTGAGCCCAAGGCCAGCCCAAACCGCATAGCTAGACCTTATCTCAAAAAGACCAAAAAAACCCCCAAAACCAAAACAAAACAAAAATCCCATTTGGAAATGCCTGGATACTTCACACAAACGCGTGGGGGTCTGTGTGCTTTGAGACAGGGTCTTGCTTTGCAGCACAGGCTGGCCTTGAACTCTATGCAGGTTATTTCCCCAGCTGTGCAGTGACAGTGCCTGAGGGAAATTGGGGCCATCCTCAGGAAGCTCCACGCAGGGTTGGTTCCTTGCTCTGCAGTTACTTACTGTGGTGAAGGTCCTAGATGAAGAGACTGGGTGTGAATTCCTGCCCCTTTGTGAGGTGCCTTCCCTGTTGGTTTGCCTGCTGCTCCCCTCTTGGTGGAGTCACACACAGAGCAGGGACTCTGACCTGTGTGACAGCGCTGCAGTCTCACGGTGGCACTGTGCCTGAGAAACCTGTCTCCTCTGGTTCTTTCAGTCAGCCCAGGTCTTGGCCTGCCCTCTCCCCATTCCAGCTCAGTAAGGAAACGTCAGTACACAATTACACGATATAAAGCCACCACCCAGTTTCCTCCAGTTTAGCACACTTTTTTAAAAAAAAGTCAAAAGCTTTTTCCTCTGGTGAGGACTGAACCCAGGGCCTCCACACCGAGTTCTGTGCTCAGTCTTTTTGAGTTTTTGAGGTAGGGTTTTAAAATGTGGCCTGAGCAGGGCTCAGACTGGAGACCCTGCGCGCCAGGTGCCAGCACGCCTGGCTCTGAGCTGTGCTGCTTGAGGAAGCTGGGTCAGCTGTCATCATACCCAGGGTGCCCACTGGACCAATTCTGACGGACCTTTCCAAGAGCCTTGAGAGCTCTGTGCAGCAGCACCCTGACTGCTTTGACTGACACCAGGCCTGGAGCCCTTCTAGTGTGTGAACTCACTCACTCCTTTCTTCTCCTATCGGATGAAGGAGACAGCAGCCTGCCCAGCGTCACAGGGTCACTGTGTGAATCTGGGATCTAGGGCTGAGCCTAGGGGCCAAAGTCAAGGCCTTTCTTTCCTTTGAACTGCATAATGCTATTATCCCAGTACCACGGCTACATCTCGTTGGCCCAGCTCCCAGCTAGACTCCCTGCCCTTCCACCCCACTACCCTAAGAACACTCACAGGAAGTTTCCTCCCACCCAGGCTGCCCGGAGGGAGGGAGGGATGGCAAGTGTGTGGCTCTGGACGTGGAGCTCCACACCTTCCAGGAGTGCCTAGGAACAGTGCCCAGAGGAGCTAGTCCCCGTCTCTCCCTCCACAGCCTGCCAGACACCCCAGCGGGCAGTGCCAAGAGCTGTACCACATGACCTCTCCTCTTGGCTGTGGGCTCCAGAGATCAGCATCCAGGTCACCACTTTCTTTCTAGCCCTCTTTGCCCAACAACCTCCGAAGTGCTTTAACCTGGCTACCAGCAGGAAAGTGCCCCCAAATCCTCACTGGATCCTGAAAAGTGCACCTAACACGCAGCTCCTCTGCAGTTGTTGAATGAACACGACGGCCAATAAGGTGACGACACGGACAGAACTCCTGTGACACATACAGTGAATTATCAACTTGTTATATAAAAGGAAGCTGTGTGTAGTTCCATATTTAACAAGACACCAAGACAACAAAGTGGAGAATCTAGAGCCAGAGGAAGGGAGGAAGCAATCAGTTTAAACAGGGAACAGGGCAGAGGAAGACACAGGGTGTTCAAGGTATCTGTCACCCTCACTCCCGAACAAATGTTACCAAACATATTCCAACTGAGAAAAAGCAGTTTTAATAACATACACATACATTCATTGTACTTTTAACAAGATGTAGTATAAAAATCTTTAAAAAAGGAAAAGGAAAGAGAATGTGCGTTTACTACCTAAGAGTGGATGGGAAGGCCTGGAGAAAACAAACGCACCTACAAAGAGCAAGGCCCATCCCGCTCGTAACCAGCAAGACGCAAGACTCGCAAGCTGCTCTCCCTAGCCGGGCACCTGTGCCTCACTCTCACTGCCCCAGAGGCAAACCAGGGTGGTTGTTTCAAACTTTTTCCAAATTAGTTGCAGGTCAGTAGTCATTTCTCAAAACTTTTTTGGTTTTTGGAGATGAGTCTTGCTGCACAGTCTAGGCTGGCTCTGAACTCACTATGTAGTCCAGGTTGGCCTAGATCTTCCTGCCTCAGCCTCCTAGATGCTGGAATCACAGATGTGTGCCACCATGCCTTGTTTCATAAAATCCTAATTTTTAAAATTTATTCTTGGTTTAAAGACTCCACGCATTATTACTGGCCGGTCCCCACAAACTGCATCTGTTTTGGTAAATATAAATATACAAATGGTCTGAGCCTGGATGGTAACACTTCACTGTATCTTTTACATCTGGGGAGATTTTTGTGAAGTCCAAGCAAGCTACTACTTGTGTTTCAAAATAAAAACCAAATGCCAACCTTCTAGAGGGTGACAAAGGTACCATAAAGGAATAGACAAAAATATACAGATACTGTTACTTTACTGCGACATGGGTGCATTTTGTATATGGCGAGTCTTTTCACTTAATATAACTAACAGAATTTATTTTCAGAGAGTAAGGAAAGGTAAGAAAAGGCAAACAGTCACACACAAAAACATAAACACAAGTACCTTAATTTTCTGCTTGCAGAAAGGGTAGTAACGCCCTGCCCACTTCCAGGTCACTGGGCAGTGATTTCTGGCACAGCGGTGCTGCCCAGCCTTGGAGTGGCCTGGCTTCCGCAGGCAGCGCCTCTCCCTCCCCACCATCCCACTCACTGGCGACAGCAGCAGGAGGGTGGGCGGGCCTGGGACCGGAAAGGGAGAGGAAACACTGAATTTGGGAGAAAAACCATGGGCTACTTGTGCTATAAGACGAGAGTCACAAACTTTCCGTAGAGCCCAAGTGGGAATACTGAGTGGCCTGAGACCAAGACAGAGGCTCTTCAAGAGTTGCAAATACAGGGCCCGACACAAGTGTCTGGCCACTTACTGGTAAGGGACAGATGAAGTACTTTTCTTTAATGGAGAAAGACAATTAAAAATAGAGATTTTTCTTACTAGAACTGCTAAATAAAAATATATCAAAGTGGTTTTAAATTTGATGGGCTGTTATCTGTGGAAACTGCAATATAAAAGGGTCACTTAAAAAAAAACCTGAATAACCCACTTGCCCTGCCCCATCAATGTACACAATTAGAAAATATTTACACACTGTAATTACAAGCAATATAAGCAGTATTTTATACTTTGAAATTTTGTACACTTTACACAAAGCAAAATGAGAAAAATATGAACACTTATAAAATTACACACAAATAATGTATCCACAAATTATTAAATTACAGAGTGAAAACCCCACTGTTGGGCAGATAGACATGAGTTTTGAGCTTCTGTCAAATGTAACTCTTTGTATTTCTCTTTTTTCCTTTGTTGTGTACTGGGGATTGAACCTAGATTGAGCTACTTCCCCAGCCCCCTTTTTAATTTTTTATTTTGAAGCAGTTTCTAAGTTACCCAGGCTGGGCTCAAACCTGTGATCCTCTTCCCTGCCAGAGTACTGGGATTACAGGTGTGCACCACTACACCGGGCTCTATCTATCTCTCTAACCTTAAGTGGCAGTTTTTTAAAGTGGCATTTTACAACAATACCCTTGAGAGGTAGTATCAAGATAATATTCTTACCAGTAAACTCAACACAGAATAAAACTTTTGTTGTCTGCCTCTTCGAGACTCATTCAGCATGGCTTTTTGAAAACTGGATTTATTTAGTTTTGCCCATAAAAACTACTGCCCAATGCTTGACATGAGCTCGAAAGTTAACTGATGTCATAATAAATGATAAATTACATTTTTAACTCCTACACCTCAAAGTAGAGGTAGAAAGTTCTCAAAGTTTATTTTGCCCCCTCTCAAACCATGAATGTCACCCTCCATCCCTGTCATTTTCCTTCCTGCCAACTGGAGACACCACAAAGCTCAGCAAACAGCCAGTCACCTGACCCAACATTGAAAGAACAGTAACAGAGAAGCTGGAGTTCTCTTTCAGGAAACAAACCCTCCTATAAGGAATACTTAGCCACCAAAAGAATTCTTGAGGTGGTTAGTAAGGGTCTGTCACAACCAAAGGCGTCAAGGGCCTTGGGCTGAAACCGGCGTGTGTTTTACTGAGCCTTCGCCATCTCAAAAGGATGGCTTTCCAGTGTTTAAGAATTCAGAGCAGCTCTAATTTCAAGTGCAATTAACTTCAAGGTACGAGAGCACGAGGGTGTGCACATGTGCATGTCAATGCCCCCTCAGTGTCCCAAGAATAAACAATCCAGGCCTCTACCAAGGTTACAAACAACGTGGAAACAAGATGTTTGGAAATGTTTCCAGATCTTTAAGCTTTTATAATAGAGACTTCTGTAATATTGTTATTAAGGGCCAGAATTCTAAGATTTTAACCAGTACTTAAAAAAAAAATCCAAGGATTTAAAAGAAATCCAAAACAAACTACGTATGAATATTCTGCATTTTAAAAACAGAGCCACTATTTTATAGCTCATTCTTTTCTACTTAGGGAGAAATTGAAAATACACCAAACTTGTTTCCTAATTGTTTAAATGTTTGGTTTATGGTTTGAGACAGGGTCTGCTACACAGTACAAGGTTGGCCTTGAATTCACTATGTAGCCGAGGCCAGCCTCAAACTTGTGGCAATCCTCCTGCCTCAGCTTTCTGAGTGCTGGGATTACAGGTGTGTACCAGCAAGCCTGGCAGTTAAGTGTATTTTATTCTTTTTTTTTTTTTGGTGCTGGTAATCAAACTCACGACCTTGTGCTTGCCAGGCAGGTGCTATGCCACTGAGCTATATCCACGGCCCAAATGTGTTTTAAAAACCTAATAGATTTATAACCTTAAATAGTGAAGGAAACTATAGGACCTGTGGTTTATAGCAGTTACAGAAGAGATCTATACTTTTATTAGTAAATTGTGATATGCTTTCCCTCTGCATCCTAAAATAACCAAGAAAAATGAAACCCAATGGAAACTTGGTCTTGGTTTCTAATGTCCAACTCAAGCTGGTCCCAACTTTTCTTCTATACTTTCTATGATTTTCCAGGTGCCACAAATACTATCTGGAAAAGATAAGTGGCTTACTAAAGTGTAACAGTAAGAGTAGGCAGCTCACACATGTGACTACTAGCTGCTTCTGTCCCCTCCTTCTCTTACAGGCTCTACTCTTGTAAAAGGTCAGTTGCCGTAAGTTAAGCCATTTCCTCACTACCAGCTTCATCTTCAGTTTTCAAGTGGCACATCTGTTGCACAATTTCTTAACATCCACTGGATTCTGCAATAATACTTCCTACTCATCTTGGAAAGGTTCTTAGTGAATTTCTCTCCATTTGTATTTTTGCTGCTGTGATTTTTGTTAAGAATCTGGTACCCAGAAGTCATGGAGTTGCCCCTAGAAAAACGAAGGAGAGAAAAATAAAGGTAAATTTAATCAGATCATGAATTAGTCATTATACAACTACTAATCACCAGACAATGGAGCACTGATAATGAAGCAAAACTTTTCTGGGGGTACTAGGGATTGAGCCCAGAGGACATTCTACCAGTAAACTACATTCCTATCATTTAACAAGTGATGTTTTGAGGCAAGGTCTCCCTATGGAGTTCAGGATGACAACTTACTATGTAACCCAGGCTGGCCTCGAACTTGCAGCCCCCCTCCTGCCCCAAACGCCCAAGTACTGGAATTACAGGTATGTACCACCACACGGGGCCCAGCCCTTGTTATTTTGAAACTGGCTGCGCAGGCTGGCCTCGAACTTGTTAATTCTCCTTCCTTAGGCTCCCAGTGTTGAGATTATAGGCATGCACCACCATGTTTCACTGAAGTTGTTTTTCCCTCCAGTCCTGGTAGTTAAACTCAGGACCTTTCCATCACGCTACACCCCAAGTTCTTTTTAAAATTTTTGGACAGCATCTTGCTCAGTCACTCAGTTGTCTGGCCTGTCTCAAATTTACAATCCTCTTGGCCTAGACTCCCAGAAAGTTGGAATTATTGGGATGAATAATAATACCGATTTTAATTTAATCTTTAATAAATTTCTCTGAAGACTTCTGATCATCAGATTCAAATTTCACTTTTGTGGTCTAACAGTTTAAAAAAGTATAAAATACATATGGGATGTTTTTCTTATCCTCACACTCACACAGTGGCACATTTGAAAGATTAGTATGTTAAGCTGCTAACACAGTTTTGCTATTAAATTATTTTGTTTTAATGCTACATCAGTACAGATGGCCAGCCTGAAAAAGGTCTGTTGATGTTAGAAACTGAAACAATAATAAAGAGAAAATTTAAGAGTTCAGAAAACTTCTCTAAAAGGGCATGTGTATCTCACGAAGAACAGCAATAGCAAAAGAGTCATGATGTCACCAACTGGCAAGATGCTTCTCCAGGCTCACACTGGGGTAACTGTTTTTATTTATTTATTTGGTACCGGGGATCCAACTCATGATCTCGTCCTTGCCAAGCAGGCACTTGCACATTGAGCTAAACCGCTGGGCCCTGTTATTTTTGATACAAAACACAAACTTCTGAGTAGCCAGGGCCTAGAAGTTGCTTAACTCTGGACCAGCAGCACTGGCATCAATCTGAGAACTTGTTTGAAACTAGAGTGATAGTGCCCAACCCAGACCTAGTGAACCAGAATGCAAGTCCCTGGTTGATTCCTATGTACATTAAAATTTGAGAAGTACAATTTTAGACAATTCTGTATTAGTTACCTTGTAAACAAATAGGATGGCAAACTTAGGTTCTCCCTAAATTTGATGTCAACAGCATAAGTGAGAAAAAAAAATTAAAATTAAGGATACTGTGCTAAAAATCATGCTATGAAATGTCAGGTGTAGTGGCACACAGCTATAATCCCAGCACTTGCTAGGCTGAGGCAGGAGTATCATTGTGAGTTTGAGGCCAGTGTGGACCACATAGTGGGTTCAAGGCCAGCCTAATGACATGTAAGATCCTATCTCGAATAAAAAGAAAAAAAATCATACTACAGAGACAATGAGAAGTCAACATACAAGAGAAAATATTTATAAATTATGTATATAAAGGACTTATATCCAGATTACATGGAGAATTCTTAGTGCTAAATGATAAAAGAACCTAATTAAAAATGGGCAACGGACCTACACAGACATTTCTCCAAAGAAGCTATACAAATAGCCAATAAGTAATCTTTTGGACAGCCAGGATTGGTTCCTGGCAGAATCCAAAGTGAAACCATGAAGTTTCACTTCTCACCATCGATTATGGCTTTCGTCAGTAAAGACTAGCAAGTGCTGGAGAGATCACAAACCTCATCCTTACTGATGGCAATATCAAACAGCACAATCACTACAGTTTGACGGCTCCAGAAAACACCAAGCAGTTACTATGAAGCCCAGCAGTTCTATCCCCAGGAATATACGCTTGAGATGCTTTCATCTGGCAATATATTCATACAAAACTCGCAAACGTTCATGGGGACACTAAGTGAAAACATTTCAAATGTCCATCTTTAAAGGAAGACGGCCCCCCAGCCAGTATACTTCAGTTTCCCAACTGACAAGCCAGCCTGCCTGTGTACTTCCTGTTTGCTTGCGTATCTCATATAAGTCCTAGACCACCAGAGATCAGGGACTGATATTCTGGGAATAATCCTGATCAGTTCTCATCAACATAAATAAAACTGCCTCCAAATCCTGGGGGTTGTCTGGGTGTTTCTACTTTCTATAGCAATATGTCAGTAAATAAAATGTAATGCATCCAGACAATTTAGTATTGTTGAGGACAGAAAAGACATACATACGATAACACAGATCCACTTATCATTATGTCAGGGGCAAGAAGCTAGTCACAGAAGACCACAAAGTCTATCTCATGTGGAAGAAATGTCCAAAAGAGGCAAATCTATAGATAGAAATTAAACTATGGGCTAGGGATACAGCTCAGCAGTGCACTGATTGCCTGGCAAGTATGAGGCCCTGAGTTTGATTCTGAGTATCTCCACAAATAAATAAATACAAAAAATGAAGTACATTTTAGAGGCTGGAAATATGGTTCAGTGGTAGAGTGACTGCCTTGTGTGTTCCAGGCCCTAAGTTTGATCTCCAACAATACCACGTAAGAAAGACAGAGAGAGAGACAGAAAGACAGACAGATACAGACAAGAGGGCCAGAGAGAGAGAGAGAAAAGGAGAAAGTGAGAGAGAGAGAGAGAGAGAATGCGCAAAGAGAGACAGAGAGACTGCCTTAAAGGAGTGAGGAGAGAAGGAAGGCAGTGGGGAACGAAGGATGACTGCTAGTAGGTACAGGATTTCTTTTTAGGATGACACAAACATTCAGTTAGATTGGTGATGGTATTCACTAGTCTATGGATATATATGAAAAAGCATTATGTATGCTACCTGAGTGAAATGTATTTTACATGGATGACATTTTAATAGACCTGTTAAGAAAAATGTTTCTCATGAAACAACCTCCATTTGGTGCAATGTAAAATTTTTTTTTTTTGGGTACCGGGGATCAAACTCTAGACCTCATGCTTGCCAGGCAGGCACTTATGCCTCTGAGCTAAATCCCTAGCCCGCAATATAAAATTTTAAAATGGACCACACCACATCTTTTTGTGTTTGTTTGAGACAAGGTCTCACTGTGGAATATATTCTTGGCTGGCCTTGACTTCACTTTATAGGCCAGGCTGGTCTTGAATTTGTGACAATCCTGCCTCAACCTCCCAAGTGGGCTGGGAATATAGGTATGTGCCACTGAGCCCAGCTTGGCTATACAGCTTCTATAAGTAATTAATAAGCAAATAAAAAATATAGAGAAACCATACATTATATAGGTGTTTTCAGTTTATCTTCACATTAGTTAGGCCAAGTACTCTATTATTCTTTGTTCCCAATAGTATGAGGAATATAATTTATTTAGTGAAACTATTACAAATAAATAAAACTGTTTAACAAAATGACACCTGAGTAGGCCGACAGTTCTGGATTATTTCCTGCCATTTCCCATGTATCCTGGCAACCAGGTCTTTCACCTTAAAATCAAAAAGAAAAACAATCAGATCAAAAAATCCTCAGCTACAATAAATTTAACATGTAACATAAAAAATCTCACAGTTATCAAAGGGTCATATCCATTAAGATTAAGGAGATTCCATGGCACCATTTTTTTTTCTTTTTTTTTTTTTTGGTACCAAGGATCAAACTCACAGCCTTGCGCTTGCCAGGCAGGCACTGTGCCACCAAGCTACATTCCCCAGCCCTAAATGGCATTTCTCTCTCTCTTTTTTTTTTTTGGTACCAGGGAATGAACTCACACCCTCACACTTGCCAGGAGGTGCTATGCCACTGAGCTACATCCCCAGCCCCAAAGGGCCATATCCAGCAACTCAGTTTGGTTTATGTCAACAACAGAAACAGGCTACTCACCTCATGGAGGGACTTTGAAGTTGTAGTAATGAATAAAACTAGCCCTCTAATCTGAAATACTGACAGCGTGGAACCACTTTCCTACTATACTTGTTATTAAAGGTCACTTCTGAAACACGTAGTTCCTGCTTCTGAAGCTTACATTTTTGACTGGCTGGCTTTTGAATACCCAGGTAGAGAAGCTCTAAGGTGGTATGTGCTAGAGGGTCCAGTGGTTTGGCTGTTTCCTGCTCTGTCAATTTTTATTTTTTATACTGAGGATCAAACTCACAGGCTTGTGCTTGCCAAACAGGCACTTGTGCTACTGAGCTAAATCCCTAGCCCTGTACTCTGTCAATTTAAAAGACTCAAGACCACAAAAAATACTTGTCATTTGCTCCTTTCCACATTATCAGAAGACCCAAAATTCAGTTAGTCCTCTCTATATTTTCTGTGAAGTATTATGAAGCCCCTGTAATTTAATTAAAAAGCTTTTTGTCTTTTTGAGAAAGTTTTATTTTGCAATTCAGGCTGGCCTTGAACTCACTTTGTAGCCCAGCCTGGCTTCAAACTTGCAGCAATTCGCCTGCCTCAGCCTTTTGAGTGCTGGGATTAAAGTATGTGCTACCACACTTGGAAGTCCCTTTAATTTTACAGACAGAGTCTTGCTATGTAGGCCAAACTAGTCTTGAATTTGCTATTGGGCCAGATTGGTCTCAGACTGTGATCCTCCTACCTCAGCTTTCTAAGTGCTGGGATATGCCACCATTTCTGGCATGAATTTCTTCTAAATACTTGATATATTCTAATGTGAGGTTCAGTCAAGTCTCTGTACAAAACTCAACACTCTTTAACACAAGGCTGAGTGCAGTGGTGCATGCACCTGTAATCCTAGCACTTAGTAGGCTGAGGCAGGAGAACTGCCAGTTCAAGACCAGGTTGTGGCTATATAGTGAGGTCAAGCCTGAACCACACAGCGAGACCTTGTCTCATAAAAAAGAACAAAACAGATTCCATACTATATTCAGAAAGGCATTGTTTAAATTTCCAGTCTTAGCAGCTAATCAATGGAAGATATAAAAATCACAAAGCTGACACCCAACATTTAATAATTATTCAAAGCAAGGCACATCATAAAAGTTAAAAGACTGAGATATTTATAAAAAAAAATCTGGGGTTTAATTTTGTTTCAGGAAAACTCAAATCATTCTATTAATACTGAAGTTTTCTTCCCAGCACATACTCATACATTTGGTTTTTTGACTGTCTTTACATAAACAAAACCTTGAAGAAAAAAAAAAAAGAAAAAAAAAAGCAAGGTTATTGAGAATCATTTCCACCGGGAGCTCACACAGGGTGATGCAGGACTTGGAGATTTCCTGAAGAGTCCATCCTTAACACATTCTTCAACAGAACAGTCAAAGAATGACAGCTAATTTATTTCTCCTTTTTTGTTGTTTTTGAGTGTTTCATTATGTAGTTCAGGCTGATCTCTCTTTTTTTTTTTTTGGCGGTACCAGGGATCAAACTCATGACCTCTCACTTGCAAAGCAGGCGCTTATACCACTCAGCTAAATCCCTAGCCCGTTCAGGCTGATCTCAAACTCACTATGTAGCTCAGGCTGGCCTCATGGCAATCCTCCTATCTCAGCCTCCCAAGTGCTGGAATTACAGGTGTGTGCCACCATGCTGGACTCTATTTTTTCTTATGAGTAAAACGAGTTTTCAACCATCATAAAACTCCATAGTGCTTCAAGTCTTGAAACTATCTTAAGCATAGGAGTTTAATCTGTACAATGGGGAAAAAAAACTAAGAAATCCCAAGCAGTTTCTTCTTGGGTATTAAAGAGTTTCACAACAATTTTTCCTTTCCTTTTCAATCTTCCTAGACAAGTACAGTACTTATCAGAAACACAGTCTGCTATGAAAGAAAAAAAGTCCTCTCTTTAATTGTGTGTGTGTCTGTGTTAGAGATAAAACCTAGGACCCGGCAAGCCCTCTAACACCAAGCTGCATCCCAAGCCCTTGTACATACTTTAAAATAGGGCTTCTATGATTCTTTTCCTTTGGTATCAATACAACCAGAATTGAATAAAGAAAATGTTAAAAACATGCTTACTTTAGTTCTGTAGAAAAGTCTTGCATCTTCCCTAATGTCACACTTAACATGCTTTTCCAGAGCCCCACAGAGCAGCACGAAGTGTTTCTGTATATAACAAAATAAATGCAAGGGACAAAACAATTCTGAAACATTACAAATTAGCAAAGAGATTGCACAGTAGAAACTAAGTAATTTAAAAATCTATCATTTCCCAATTGGCAATTTCTGATGTCCTATCATAGAAAAGTCATTTATTTATATACTACCTTAGTAGTAGAACACTTACAATGTACCAGGTTCTGATTCAATCTCCACCACCGGAAAACAAATCAAACAAACCCACAAAAATGATACTTTGCTATGCTTTAAGTTACACTAATGAAGATAAACCTCAAGAGATCAGCTTTTATACTTATTTACTGAGCTATGTCCCCATGCCTTGCAGTCATCCTGCCTCAGTCTCCTAGTGCTAGAATACAGATGTGTGCAACCATGTCCAGCGATTTTAAATGAGAGAGGCACGGAGTCCTGAGGAATACAGCTGTAGGCTCTCCTCTACTCTGAGGAGTCGACTGGGAAGCTGCAGCGGTCGCAGTTCAAATACGAGCAGGTGATCAGAAACAATCTAAGGCCTGGAGATCAAGGCACACAACTGTTCTGGGCTGAATGCGGGCTCCTGACCGTCAAGCAGGAATGTGGTTGTTCCATGGAGCACAGGCTCAAGTTTTCGAGGTCACTAAGGTGGGCAGGGCTTATGAATTTTCCCTGCAGGGATGCGAGACAGACTAGCTCTCCACCTCCCCTAAGTCGTCGCCCTGTAGTTTTAGAGTGGGCTGCCTTGTGTAGCTGGCTGCTGGAACTAAACACCGTAATTTCTATAAAAATGAAAGGTCAGCGTTATTACACACAAACATAGTAGCAGGGTATGCGGGACATCTGGGGCTCTATAAAGTGTGACTACTAACCTGTGTTTCTGCTTTCTGTAGCCTAATAGGAAGGTATCGGGGATGATTTCCTAGGTCTCAGATGATGTAAAGTATTTTGTACAAAAGCTGCAACAAAACTGCAGGCTATGATTTCAAGTCTCTGCTTATTTTAGATACTTGCCAGGGGCTTATCATAAAATAGCAGTTAGTCAAGTTATTGCCTAAACCTAAATGGAAGTATAAGATTTTTCTAGTTAAATTCTTAAACAGCATTTTTAGCTAGGTAGGATGATATATGCCTATAACCCCAAACTCTGGGAGGCTGAGGCAGGATTCAAAGTTCAAACCTAGCCTGAGAAACTTAACAAGACCCTGTTTCAAAAGGGCTAGGAATGTAGCTCAGTATGAAAGCTGTGGGTTCAATCTTGAGAACCACAAAAGCAACAACAAAAAACCAAGCAAACAGCCATTTTCTGTTGGGATTTATCTAATACTAGTGGACATTTAAGTGAAATATGCATTAGAACTGTTAATTGCTTGCACAAGTTGATAGATAGAAATGAACAAACACATTATGTTACTGTATTAAATCACAAAAAATGTTCACTAGTAAGGGGTCCGAAATGTTATATGTACTACAAGTTGTTAGAAATACTATAGTTGCGTTGGGGATTTAGCTCAGTGGCACAAGTGCCTGCCTTGTAAGTGCACGGTCGTGAGTTCTATCCCCGGTACCAATTAAAAAAAGAAAAAAAAAAAAAGAAAGAAATACTATAGTTATAGGAATATCTTAGGTAAGATAAAGACTGGGGATATAGCTCAGTGGCATAAGCACCTGGCAAGCACAAGATCCTGAGTTCAATTCCCAGTGCCCAAAACAGAAACAAAACAAAACAAAATAACAACAACAAAAAGCCTTATGATAAAAAGACAAATTGCAAATAATCTGAATAGTATGATCCCATTAAAAAAAAAATTCTTAGTATATGCATAAACTAGGGAAAAATTCTAGGCACTGGATTGTAGTTTATCATCTGCTACTTTATATAATTTTATAATAATCACTGATTAGCTTTTGAATCAAAAAAAGAGAATGTAAAGACCTTGTGAGAATATTATAAATAAATGATGATTATGTTCTAATTAGGAAAGTAAGTATAGTTCTATGTATAATACCACTTAGCCGACTGCAGTTTAACTTTGAAGGCAAATGTTATTTCTAAAGGAAAAAAAAAAAAAGCTGAGTAAGAGAAAAGGTGAGAAGAAATAGGTAACTACTGGCTTGCTTGGTATCTCGAAATTGTGATATCGTATGAATATAATGTACTGTTGCCAAGTTAGGATGGGTATGCTGTACTCCAACAAACAGAACATTTAGTAATAAATAATTCTTGTCAATACAGTATGTTTGCAGGTTGTGGTTACTCCCCGCTTGCCAGTTAATTTCTATTACGTTTTCTCCCAACTAAAGCATGTACATTCATTCCATCAAGACGGTTACCTGTTTAAAATAACACTACATATTACCTACCCGTTGTCCAGAAGAAAAAGAATGAGAACAACTAACTTCACCAACTAGATGAAGAAGAATGTAGGTCAGGTAATATGCCTGTTAGAGAAATGAATAAAATTAATATCCACGAGAATTAGTTGGGACAGATGTAATTGTAATTTACTCATCAGGAAAGTACTACAGGAAAGATAAAGGATTTAATTTAACCCAGTTAGTAAGGAAAGAAAATTCAGGCTACAAAAAATGGTCCCAGTGTTAAAATTATCAGCAACCATCCTTTTACCTAAACTCCCAACTCTCACATTTAATGAATTATTTTACAACAGGAATAAATAAAGATACCTGCTTTTCAAGTTCCAAGTGAAGACTGTCATCAATAGTGCCATCTGGTTGTTCAGCCCTTTTCTTCAACACCATTTTCTTTAACAAATCAGAAGGTTTCATTTGCACGAGATAGTGATGGAGGACTGATATCTACCAAAAGACAGAGGAAGCACTGAGCAACACTCAGCAACACAACCTTCCTCAGGCCACTTTCCACCCCTGTGTGCACTACTTTGTCTTCTCTAATTATGTCCCTGTAGTGTTCTTTAGAGTCCAGTGATAGCCATTTCTCCTTGACAATCTTCAACTGCTTAAAAAGGGGGTTTGGGTTAAAGATTTAGTGTGTGAACCTGGGGATATAAGCAGTTAAGATACCAAATGATATTGTAATACAGTCCATAAGGAATGGTTTCTTGGTGAAATTACTTGAAAGTTGGCAAAGCTGAATTTCCCCAAGGATAGAAGTCACTGAATTCTGAAAAACAGCACTTAACACGAAGCTATGTGAACAAAACACCCCAAACCAAAAAATACATCTAGGATGAGTAATCTGAGGGCTAATTATTCATGCAGCTCTATTTCACATGAGTGCAAATAGAAAAATATTAAATAGAAGTTACAAGGCACATGGTACAATCCTATCCTGGGTCCCTTTTGGAGGTAGTAAATATCATGGAAAAGAGTGGGAGCTACTTGTTAACCCTGGTTGCTCAGAAGTGGTACTTACAATATCTGGAATCAAATCTACTTCAACCTAACTAAGGTTCAGGAATGCCTGTCCCCATCACTCTGGCCCCCATGGCACTTTGTGCACACCCCTGCTGCTCCTCTCACCACGCTAACCTATGACAGTTGGTTTACTGTTCCAACCACAACCTTCTGTCTTCTGTGAGACTCTAATCCACCTTTATACCTTAGGACCTGGGAGAGTTCCTTGTACTGAAATGTAGCTCAAACAAGGACAACACAAAAGCACCCACACTGGGCTCTATGCTGAGTTTTCAGATCCAACTAGGGAGCTCCAGTAGTGCTGTCAATGTAAAACACCTGAGACTCAGAACCAGGTCTCCATGAGGCATGTTCATACACAGCTATGCATCCCTGATGTACCCTCAACTGAACACGCGCTGGAGGGAAACCATGTGTCAGCTCTGTCATCTAAAAAAACCACTTAACACTAAAACAGGCACAAGATGCAATTAATGTGTAATGGTTTTGCAATTTTTTTTTTTGTTGGTACTGTGGATTAAACCTATGGGCACTCCTAACACTGAGCTACAAACCTAGCCATTTTTATTTTTTCTTTGGAGACAAGGCCTTTCTAGGTTAGCCAGCTGGGACTCAAACTTGCAATCTTGCCTCTGCCTTCTAAATGTTCTAATTCCACAATTTCTAATCTTGTGATAATACTCCTAATTTTGGTAAATTGAGCAAATTCAATGTCACAGTTATATCATAGTACATTATGATTTTCCCAATAGTTTATTTATACATTAACTCAAATGGTCCACAACAGCTGTACATGGTAGATGGTATAACATCATCTCTACTATATTTCACAAATGAGGAAACAGGATCTTGTTAGAAGTGCCATGCTAAAGACTTTTTTTTTGTCTTTTTGAGACAGTCTCACTATGCAGTTCAAGCTGGCCTTGAGCTCACTTTGTAGCCCAAGCTGGTCTTGAACTCACAGCAACCCTCCTGCCTCAGTCTCCTGAGTGCTGGGATTACAGGTGTGCACCACCACGCCCAGCTGCCATGCTAAAGATTACATGAGTAGTAATTCTTCAGAGTTGAGATCTAACTCTTGGATTTGTGATTTAAAATCCATCAATTTCCCCCATACCTCACTACTCTCCTATTTGTTTATTTATTGAAAAGTACTTATACCTGAAGATTACTGGCATTAGGGACATCTCCACGTTTCTCATCCAGAAGCTTTGAAATAATCACTAGACTGAGGCACTGTCTCAATTGCCTAGAATTAGAATTTAAAAGTATTAAGAAAAAATTTTAATCAATACCACTTGAGAAGCAAACGAATGAGCCAAAAGCAGCTCTAGTTCTAACTGGAAATACATGCAACACTTTAAGAGGAGGCTGTACAAGAATACATAAAATGTTAAACCTTCTTTTGAGGTTGTGCTGGGGATCAGACCCAGAGATTCACACATGCTAAGCAAGTGCTCTGCCATCCAGCTCATTCTCAGTCCTTTTACAAACAAATTGCAAGAGCAATGGATGGTTATCCCAGGATTCAAGAGGCAGGAGGATCACAACTCCAAGGCTAACCTGGGTTACCAAGCAAGTTCAAGGATGGCCTGGACTATATGTGCAGAACCTACTTTTTTTTTTTGGAGAAAGAGTCACTAATTTGCCCAGCCTGGACTTAGAAGTTGTAGGGGCCAGGGATTTAGCTCAGCGGCATAAATACCTGCCTGGCAAGTGAGAGGTTGTCAATTTGATCCCTGTACTCCCCTCTCCCCCCAAAAAGTTGTAATACTGCCTCAGTCTTCCAAGTAGCTTGGAATTATGAGCAGGCACCAAAAAGGGAATTTAGAATAGTAAATCTCTGAAAATTTTAATTCATTTATTTATCTATTTGAGATATGATTTGACTATGCAGTTCAGGCTGGCCTTAAATTCACTTTGTAGCCCAGACTGGCCTCAAACTCATAACTATCGTCCTGCCTCAGCCTCCCAAGTGCCCTGGTAATGCATTCATGGTGGGAGGGATGCGTGGGGTGGGCAGTATACCGGCAATCAAACTCAGGACCTCACACTTGCCAGGCAGGCACTACACCACTGAGTTAAATCCCCAGCCAAATCCATTCATTTTTATGGTTAGTGTCATCTATATTGTTCTCAGATAAATTAAAAATAGAAATCAAGAATATTACAGAGTGATCTGAATTAAGAAATAGAATCAGGCTATCAATGCCCTTTACCCTCAACTCAATATAAAAGGTTCTGATCTAACATTCAAAGAGTGATGAATGGAAATAAAAACTAACAGTTCTTAAAAAGATTTTAAGCTTAAAAACTTAAAAACACCTAAAACTGCTTAATGTTTAACTCTCATTTTTTCATACCTTCCGCGTGCTGTCCAGTTAGGGACAAGCTGCACCAACCACAGAAGGTTGTGAGGGTGACTGGAGAGGTCATTTATGCCCAAACAGAGTTCAGGCATCTGAAAGAAAAGACAAAGAACACTCAGAACTCCTTCCCAAACAGACTGGCAAAATCAAGTCTATAATCTTTCTTGCCTTATTAGGGACATTAGTAGAGCATTCATTTATTGCACAGCATGGAGTCTAGAACATGTGAAATATACACGGAGATTCTGTTCTATCTAAAATTATCTCGTACCAAATTTTATACGTTCATTAGAATGCCACAAACACTACTTGCAAATGTGTACAATGAGAGCTTCATAAGATCATATCCATTCCTGACGTGGGATTTCTTGCACTTATTTTTATTTTCAGTTTTTTGAGAGAACCCTCAAACTTGTGGCGATCCTCTGCCTCAGCAGGCGTGTGCGACTGCTCAGCACAGCTGGCCTCTAGCACTTACAGCAGACCTCCAACGCACGTGGCGTTGCAGCACGAAGAGCCGCAGTTTTAGGAAAGACCGTCACTAATCTAACAGTTCCAGCAGTCATTTCCTCACGTCCTTCTTCACCAATCAAAGGTTGTAGCTGAGATCAGAATGACTTTAATGCTGTATGCAAGGAGGAGATGGAATTGTGGTGTACAGAAAACAGCATTGAGAGTGAGCAGTATTTATTACCTTTGCGTTCCAGTCTCTGATGTTCTTCATCAGGTTTATCAGAAGACTCTGGAAGTCTACTAGAGGGATCTGCTTCAGCTGTTTCTCCAAACTCATTTTGAACAACATGAAGATCAGCAGCATCGTCTCACGGTCTTGGTACCCTTCTGGGTGTATGGACGTACACAAGCCCAGGAACTTTTGACAGAAAGGCACAAAGAATGTTAAGAAGATGTATTTCATTGCAAGAATTTTAAAGTTTTTTTTTTTTTGACAAAAGATAACAATATCAGATGCCTGGAAAAGACCAGAAACACTCATGCTAGTAGATGAATTAAGTAGTATTTTTGTCAGTTTTCCATTTTTAAGACTAATGATTCACTATCATTGACTTGATACAGCCACTAAAACAGTTTTCACGTTTCTTTTTTGAGACAGTCTTGCTATGCAGTTCAAGTCTTGAACTTGCTATGTAACCCAGGCTGCTTCTGCTTGAAATGGTGACCCTAATGCCTCAGGTTCCTAATTGCTGGGATTACATGTGTGCGCCATCATACCTGGCACTGTTATTAATTCTTGATCATAAAAGTTATACTTAAGTAATATTTTTATCCTTCATACATGATAATTCTGAATTACTAGTTTCAAAAGTACTTTAATGACGAAACTCTGACCTAAAGTTCCCCTTTCACTCCTAATGTTAAAAATAAAAACAGCAAGCTATCCTGGTTTTCCTCATAATAGCCCACCCTATGTCCTCCTGGGCATTCCTTTATTTTATGTTTTCCTCTTCTACACAGTCCAAGCTCACTCTGCAGAGCCATTTTCTGCCCCGCTCTTCACTTTTACTTTCTTTTCTTTTTTTTTTTATCAGTACCAGGGATCGAACTCACGACTGCCTGCTTGCAAGGCAGGCGCTTATGCCGCTGAGCTAAATCCCCAGCCCCACACTTTTACTTTCTTAAACAAACTTTGTCACACAAAACAAAGCAGTAAAGCCTTAAAGGATTATTGCTAAGAATGTCACTTGGTAAGACATTAGTAAATCCACCTGTTAGAAAACTAGTTTTTTCTTTTTTTTTAAGCGGTACCAGGGATCGAACTCACAACCGCACACTTGCAAGGCAGGCGCTTATGCCACTGAGCTAAATCCCCGGCCCAGACAACCAGTTTTTAAAAACCATTAACAACAAAACTAAAATTATTCTGTATCAAAGATAAATGAAGTTTTAACCTACCTTAACTACGTTTAAAATATTAGTTTCAGGAAGAGCTGAAAAAATTGGTTTACAAGATGAATCTTCACTTCCTTTTCCTCCTAGTGTCATCTGTGTTCCAAAACTATTGAGAAGTGAATAAAGCAAATGAAATAGGCACAAAATAACCACTTGTTTTAAGAAATAATGAACTAACTTTGGGGGCTCTGTGCAGGCACTGAGGAGCCATGGGGGATGGAATCCAGCACCCCAAAGCACTGGGTTCTTCTGCTGCACTGCAGCACTAGCCTTGGCCTTTTTTTTTTTGAAATGAAGTCTGTGTTTTTCAGGCTGGCCTTGAAATTTAAATGTTTCTGCCTCAGCTTCTTGAGTAGCAGATTATGGGACTGTATCACCATGCCAAGCTTTACAAATATTTTTAAAAACTGTTTTATTGAAGAATAATATATAATAAAAAGAACATACCCATATTGGTAAGCATGTATACTAATGTATTAATTACTCAAATGAAGAAATGACATTTCCATCACCTCCTGAAGTTCGTGCAAGTCTGCTACTCGCCTAGAAGGCACACAGTCCTCTGTCCTCTGCCTTTGTGAACTCTTTTTCCTATACAGCAGATCCTTGTAAGATACTGTTGTCAGTGGTCTTGGGTTTAAGAGAGCTGCATAGAAGGTGGGTGATGACAACTACTGATAAAGGCCTCACAAGTGGCCAAAAGAAACTGCCATAGCAACATAAACAATTCTAAGTAACCCAGCTGTAGTTCAGGATAGCAATAAAGCTTCATGGAAGAGAAGATGCATGGACTTGGCTTTCAAAAAATAAGAGCTTTTAAATTTAAATTTAGAGGGATGAAGGAAACCAAAACATAACTAGGTGTGCTGTAAGAACTGCCTTCCCAGACTGGTGAGCTTCAGCCCCCCACCTGCTTCTCCATGGTAACTACAGTGCATGACCTCCTTGTTTACGGACCTGCCTGTCTAGTGACTGGCTGGGTTTGCGACCAAGAGGCAGTGTTCAGATTTAGAACTCTTTTTTTTTGGTTCAGTTCTGTATACCTTCCATTGTTTATAGAGCCTCAATGTCTTCTTTTTGAACAGTACGTCTTGTTTATATAGTACTGAAGTTTTATGTTATACATTACAGTACCGCATGTAAAAGTTATGCAAATAGAAGTAAAGCAATCAAGTTGGAGTTGCTTTGACCATTTCTTTGTTCTGAATATTGTAATATACATACTATGCATATATAATTCCTCATTTAGTGACCAATTATCTCTCTCTCACACTCACACACACACACACACACACACACACACACACCCCTGCCCCAATTTCTGATTAACAGAGGTGTTACTCACAGTAACACCCCTCCAGCCTTACTGGGTCTGTGCTAATTGGTGAGTAACCAACTTGCAATTAGAGGGCAGTCCCACCTGGAGGGGCCAGAGATTAAGTTAATACCACATAACATTTTCATCAATCATTGTGTAATGGAGCCTCCATAAAGACCCAACCATCTGGACAGCTTCTGGACCAGGGAGGGAACAGAAGAGTCGACGGAGGGTGGGACACCTGAAGAAGGCACTGATGTTGCTGGGCACATCCATCTCCAAATCCTGTCCCAAGGTCTTTTCCATTTGGCTGTTCCTTGTGCTATATCCTTTACAGTGAACTGGTAATTGTAAATAATTTGCTTTTTCAAGTTCTGTGAACCATTCTAAGAAATCATCAAACCTTAGTCAGGGATGGTGGGCTTCCTAATTGACACTTGTGGTCACAAGTAAGGGAGGATGTCCATGTTTGTGACTGGCAGGGGAAGTAGGATACTCCGGGGAGATGCAGGGGTACTGGGAATTGTGTTAGCCACTGAGCTAAATCCTAGGCCTCCATAACTAAAAACTATACTTGAAAAAACCACAACTTCTAAGGGACTTTGTCAAAATCACCAGGACAGTCCTATGCCAACATTTCTTATCTAGATTTATACTCAGTCCCTATGAGATCCATCACTTAAAGTCCATAAATTGGCTCGAGATCCATCACTGAAAGTCCATAAATCGGCTCAATTTAGAAAACAGAAGGCTGAGTGAATCCAGAGAATGTTTAAATTAACTATCAAAAATCAAACGAAAAGCCCACTCATGTTTTGAAAGGAGCTGGTGTCCTTCTGAAGGATAAGGGTAGGCGCCATCTCCTCAAGAAAAGTGCCACTGTTCCCAGTTCCAAACTGTAACACGTCTCAGTTTTTCTCAGTGCCCACACTCCTCTCAGGAGTCCTACAGTATCTGTCTCGACCTGATAAACTCTGCCTATGCCTCTTTCTGATTCATCTTGAAAACGCTTTCCGTGACAGGAGCTAGCAAAACTGCTTGGAGGGGTGGGTTAAGTTTCAGAAACTCGCAGAAAGCCCAGTGACAGTCCTTTGTGCCTCTTACAGGCTGGTTAATTCTGTGCAAGTTACTTAACCTTTCTATTAAGTGATTGGCTTTTTAAAGATGAGAAATACCACGAGCACATGTAATTATTATGCAGTGAGGTACTGTGCCAAGCCTTAGAAGAGTGTCCTACACATAGCAAACACTACCTAAGGGTGAGCAGTCATGACATGCAGGAACCACATGCAGACCAATGTGGTTGCAACAGAAGGCTGAGAACAAAATAGAAAACAGCTCAGAATGAAATTGTAAAGTCATAACTATAGAAGTACAAAGGGGAGAGAAGTTATTCCTACAACACTGTGAAGGTGAAGAGACTTGCTAGGCTAAGAATGAAAAGATCTGAATTGGAAGATCCTGGGAATGAAAAGGAAGAAAAAACTACATGACAGAAGGATACACAAAAATCAACAGTATTCTTGTAGATCAACAATTAACAATGAGCCCATGAAGAAAGACGTTAGGAAACCAAACTCAACATAGTAGCTTAAAAAAAATTAAATACTTAGGAATCTGCCTAATCAAGAAAGTGAAAGATCGTTTTTTTGAGACAGGGTCTCACTATGTAGTACAGGCTGGCACTGAACTCACTGTGTAGCCCTAGCTGCCACTGAACTCACGGCGCTCCTCCTGCGCTAGCTTCCCCAGTGCTGGGATTACAGGTATGTGCCACTGCATTTGGCTAACCTATGCTTTTGGCACCTTTGTCAAAGATCAGATGCCTGCAAGTGCTTGGGACTGTTTCTGCATCCTCTACTCCCCCCCCCCCCAACAGGGTCTCAATATGTAATCCAGGCTGGTCTTAAACTCACTGTGGAGCCCAGGCTGCCCCGTACTTGTGGCAATCCACCTGCTTCAGCCTCCTAAGTGCTAGAATTACAGATGTGCACACCACACCAGATCACTATATCCTCTGTTCTGTTCCACTGATCTGCTTGTCTGTCTCTTTGTGGCAGTGCCATGCTGTTTTTGTCTTTCCAGCTTTGTAACAGAACTTGAAAAAGCAAAGGCTAGAAAAAAGACAGTCTCTTTAACAAAAGGTACAGAGAAAACTGCTATCTATATGCAGGATACATCTATACCCATCTTTCTCACCCTCTACTAAAATCAAGTAAAAATAGAGCAAAGACCCAGATATTAAAACAGAAACACTAAATCTGCTGGAAGACAAAGTAGATCAAAATGTTTGAAGACATAGGTACAGGGAAGCATTTTCCAAACAGAATAAAAAAAAAAAACCTCCACTATCAAGAATTGGGTTCATATCCCATTAAAATGCTTCCACACAGCAAAGGAAACTACCAGCAGAGTTGAGAGACAACCTACGAATGAGGAAACAACCCAGTTAGCTATTCCTGGGCCAGAAGATTTAACACAGCAGCAGCTTGGTTCATGAACTTCATCTGTTCTACAATTCTGGAACAGACAGACATGACTGTGTGGAAAACACAACTGTGGTCATGTCTCCCACGCAATGCAGAGTTTGCAATCCAAAACAAACTTCTGCCAAACACTTGTTAGTGAACCAAACTGTTTGCCAAAAAAGTGCTCCTAAACTGAGGTACCACTGTATCTAGGATATATAAAGAACTCAAAAGACAAAAGATTCCTCAAAATAAAAGACCCAATTTTAAAAAGTAAGTCACTGGTGGCCCTGAAGCAAGGCCAGCAGATTGCTATAGCTGCTGGTTTCAAACAGGAACCTAAAGAGAATTCTTTCTGTGGTCTGTTGGCCATTTCAGAACTTTGGAAATGGAAT
>PVJX010017966.1:0-37357 GCA_004027295.1 Dolichotis patagonum
GATGAGCGTGAGTGGCTTATTTCTAGTTCATGATTAGGTGAGAAAATATGGCTATTTGAGACACCAGCTTTACAAAGAAGCAGGAGAAGGGTGAGGGAAAAGATTCATACTACATTTTCTTTTTTGGGTAGGATCTTTATGAACTATGTGTCTCACAGAACCCCAAAGCCCAAGGCTCAAGGTCACACAATTTGACAGATAAGAAAAAGCTAACAATGAATGCTGTTTACTTCTGAGTTCCTGAAAGTTCAAAGCAAATATTCTCCCTGCTTGTAGGTTCTTGATGTTACTTAGATTTTGACCTCTGTTTAATCTCAGCTAACATGCCATCCAATAATACTTTTTCCAATAAAGTGTATAGCCAGCATTTTAGCTGGAGGACTTGCCAGGAAACTTAGACTATTTTTCTCCTGACATTAGAACCCTCACACTTTCTTTATTCAAAAATAGTACTTTCAAGGTTCACATAGAATCAAATTCCTTCCCTATTTAAAATTTGTGGTGGGTTCCATATTACCCTATGGAAAGACTCATTTTCTTAAGACAGCTGATCTCACACGCCATCTTGCCTCCAGGCTCCTTTCTTACCCTTTATCTCCTTTTGCTGAAGCTGGATTATGCTAAACAGTTGTAATCAGAGCACCCCAAGCCTTCTTCCCTCTAAGTTTCAAATACTGTTACCATGTCTACCTTCCCTATTTCTTTCTTCCATATATGTTTTCTGTTCTCACACTCATTGTCAGCTTGTCGGTTTAAATGGTACTTTACCTAGAAGACTGGATGCAGGTCCTTTCCTGTTGTTCCCACTGTGTCTACCACTGTGTATCTGAATGTATGAAACTGTGTTCTCTGAGGCTAGGACCTTACCTCACATCCTCAATGCTAGCGTTTGCCACTCCAGTGGCTGGCATCTAGAAGGTGTGCAGTGCTGATTCTTCTAGTGAACCTTGGTTAGAACAGCACCATAATCATGGTGACTGTCAGAAGAAAATAACAGGGCAGAAAAGGCAATGAACACTACCTGCTGAAGAAGTCATCATCAAAAGTACAGGCTGGATGCCAGGTGGGCACAACTGTCCAATGACCTTTCTGGGCAAGCTCAGTAGACACAGCAGATCTGGTAGGCATGATCATATTTAGCCAATGAATCCTGTTGTAAAAGTGGAAACCAATGGCAAATAGCTCTGGCTAGCTAAACACTCTTCCTCATGAACAAGTATGAGCTACCTCAGGGGCCTACCAGAAATCCTGAGTGATGTTTTGCAGATGATTACAGCTCTGCGTTAGCAATACAGAGCCAAAAGTGTTCGATGGAGTCTGTTGCTCCATTGTGTCTACTAGCAGGTGAGACCTGAGAAAACCCAGTTTGTACCCAAATGGATGTAACATCAGCCTTACCACTCAGTCAGCTCGCCAACTAGTGGAAGAAAGAGAAAGTTAACAAAATACTAACTTTGCATGGTAAGTGCTACAAAACTGAACCACCTGTTAGTGACATTAACAAAAGTACTTAACTCAATTGCTACTTTTCCCCTTGCCTCTGCCCAAAAGAACCTAAAGCATAACAGAAAGCATGGAGTGGGTGGAGTTGGTGGTTTCAAAATACTTTAAGGCTCACTATACATTCTTCTTTGTCAGTCAACAGGGTCACATTTCTTCCAAGCTAGAGAAGCAGAGGTTAGCGTCTAGTTGCATCTGAGGAAAAGAGAAGACAGCAAAACCTACTAATCAAATCTAAGAATTACGAGACCACACCAGAATTTGTGTATCAAACCAGAATATTTTGTTATACTTTGTTTAGTTTTGTTTTTCGTTTTTGCAGTATTGAGGATTGAACCCAGAGCCTTCATACTGAGCTATATCCCCAGCCTCTTTTTATTTTTTATTTTGAGACAGTCTCACTAAGTAGCTAAAATTCCCCATGCTGGACTCAAACTTATAGTCCTCCTGCCTCAGCTCCCCAGAGTGCTGTTATTACAGGCAAGAGGCACATGCTAGCCAACATGCCAGTTAAATGAAGAGTTTTAACTCTTGAGAAAAAAGTGGAATTCTCTTACAAACAAGCTCCCTAGAGTAGGTGGAATTGTTTGGGTTTTGTTGTGGTTTGTTTTGGTTTGCTTTTACATATTCTCAGTGGCAAGTGATATACTGGAGGGCCAATCAGATAAGACATTGAGTAAGCCCAACCAGCAGCATGATGAGAAGGAAAATGTTCTACATCCTGTCTAAAAGAGACAGCATTTCCCAGCTCCAGCTTTCCGGGCCCAATTTTATTAGATTGTGTCCAAGGGAGATTTTTAAAAATCTAGAGTCTTAAATATTGGCTTAACACTCTTTTTATTCTTTGAGAACAGAGAGAACATTCTGAGTTCAGATTCTAACTTCTGATCTATAAATCAATACTTGAATATCCTGAGTGAACTCAGGATCTCAAAACCAACACCCTTCGGGGGTGAGTCCTCTCATTGTGAAGCGCCTTCTTCCCTATCACCACCTCACGGTCAGTTTGCAAAGTCAATTAAGTATGGACCACTTCTTCACATCAGGAAACAGGGAGTTGTTACCATATGGACCTGGTATGTCACAGTATACCCCTTGCAAGAGTGTCTCAAAAGATTTTTTAGAGTCACAAAGAAGAGAGACAGACTACCAATAAAGAAAGAATAAAGGCACCAGTTTTTTCCAAGAACAGAGACACCATATCCGAGTGAGCCTGTATAAATGCCAGGAAAGGACAATGTAGAGACAAGATAAAGCTATCTGTGTAATCGTAATGCAGCATTCGTCCCAACCAGGTACATGCCCTTGAACTAGAGGTGCTACGTATGGCATCTGTTTACAAATTAGGCAATTGGAGGTGCCTCGAAGTATTCATCTCTTTTACTACTTCCTTCAGTATGTATAATATTAGCAAAATGTCCCAGTGGCTGGTAAATCATCTTTAATTCCTTTGGAACTCATCGTAGTAATGTTAACCATGATGGATTCTTGTGGTATTTAAAGAACTAGATTGTCAATTAGCTTTTATGAGATACATCACAGTCATCAGCCTCGTATCAGACCTCCTTTTCCAAAGGCGCCAGTTATTAAAATGTACAATAATTTGCTTTTATTATAATCTATCTAAAAGCCAAAGCTAGTCTCCAAAATAATTTAAAGTTTTAAGTTGCAATCTAAGAGACCTTTTCTTCAAAATGACTGCATAATATAGTGTCACCATTCTTGGTTAATTATTTTTCAGAATGTGAATTTCAGTTAATCGTTTCTTGCAAGGACCAAATAACATAGGTGCTTCCTAATAGCCTCTCTGGGAATAACTACTGTCCTTTCAGAAGCTAATTAATCAAGTCATGCTCATAAAAATTTAAGTAACTACCCACCAGGGTGAGAATTCCCTGTGGCCCCCCTGCTTTTGAAAATCACTTCCCCATTGAGGTGACCTTGGCCGAGATAAGGGCAGTGAGTCAACTTGACTTGGTACAGTACCCACCAGGGACCTCCCATGTCATCCACCATGGTCATCTGCTCATGACAATCTGGAAGTTTAAAACTTTGTCTATACTGATAGTGCCCTTCAGAACTTAACCAATACTACCTGTAGTTGAGGAGCCAAAAATAGATGGTGTCTCATGGAAACATGAAAATATGATAAAAAGCCCAGTTCTCTGTTTTGAAGTAAATAAATAATTGGACATTTAATTTAATACCAGTTGCTTAGGGCCCAAAACCAAATCAGGGAAATACTGCCTTTGCTCTTGAAGCAACATGGGACCCAGTAGTATAGACTGATATACCCAAGTTAATGACTAGATGAGGCAGGGCTCGTAGCTTTGCTGTTTTGTCATTTTGTATAGCTTTCTTCCCAGCAGCCTGTAAATTCTTTCAAGGCAAAATCCATTAATCCCTGAGGCTGTAGTGTCTTGCTCAATGCTGAACACATATTTGTTTAGTGAACAAATAAATATAATGATAATAGCAAAAACAACTTGTACATAATGTGCATACACTAGAAACAATTTGTAGATTAAATGCTTTATAAGTATCTCACATAATTCCTCCAACAGTTGTACAAAGGAACTATGAAGCATTATACTTTCTATTTTACTGATAAGAAAACTGAGGCTTGGAGAAACCAGAGTGATCTTTCCAAACAGTTGCTGAGTGGCATGGAGGAATGGATCCTGAGCATAATTGGTTGATAGGTTCTTAACATTACCATCTAAAGTTTTATAAAGACACACACACACACACACACACACACACACACGTACAATGGAATGATTCCTTCCCAACTAAGGCAGAAGATGGGGTGCAAAGTGTGTCATAGCATCCTGAAAGCCATTTTGGAGGTTGTGGTCCCTGAGCTAGTGTCCTTGAAGGCCAATAGGGCTTTCATCACTATTTCCATCTTGAGAAGGGACCTGAGAAAGATGAAAAGGAAGACTATTGGTATAAGAACTTGAACACGCAGAATGGATTGCTTGGTTACACTTCAGTCTACTGGGATTAGGATCTGGTCCCTCAAAACTCTTATGTGCTAGAAGTGGGGTTTGGGGAGGATGTTTGGGTCGTGGGGGTGTTATGCTCATCAGTGGATGGATTCATTGATGGCAAATTCAGTGGCTGACTATGTGTGGGGAGCTGGGGCCTGGTTGGAGGTGGGTCACTGGGGACGTGATCTGGAAGACTGTGTCTCCCTTTCCAGCTCTTCCATTCTCTCTCTGCCTGCTGGCTGCCATGATTTGAGCAGTTTTCAACCACACCAGACTTTTACACCATTCTTTTTCTGCATGTGTGTTTTTGCCTTGAAGGAATGTACGGGCTCCTAGGAAGAAAGATATGTGAGCCAAATAAACCTCTCCTCCTTTAAATTTTGGGTGCTAGGTATTGTGTCTTAGCAACACAGTCTATTCCTAAAATCTCTGGAGTTGACCCAACAGAGCTCAAAGACAGCCCTATTACTGTGCTTGCCTCAACGCCAAATGCAGTGCAAGTTGAATCAGTATACAAAAACTTTCCTGCTGCTTCCCTCTGTGCATTACACACACACACACACACACACACACACACACACAGAGAGAGAGAGAGAGAGAGAGAGAGAGAGAGAGAGAGCCTCTGGGAAAGGAAAGAAAAGCTCAGTGGTCAACAGCCTCTGGCCAGGAAAGATAACATTTTGTGCCTGATTTAAACAGCCCATATGTCAATAATTCTTACTGATAGATACTTCACAGTAAATGTCCTGGGCTTGTCTTTATCAAGCCTCTTCCAGCCATGGCTCAGAATTATGGGTCAATGTTAGAGGGAGGGGGAATAAGCAGGGAACAGACTGTCAGGAAATGTGTGTAAATGGGACATATCCAGTGGTCAGGGTATCCACACACTATTACTCTGTCAGTTTGTTTACATAACCACAATCCATTCTCTTGGATGCACTAGAGAAAATCAGCTAGAGGAGTGCATTCAAAGTATATAAGACATGAGGTAAACAAAACTAAGTAACTATTTTATAGGTAGGGGACCCCTCTGACCAATCATTTTACCAAGAAGAATTCTGCATGTTGAATGGTACTCCCCACCCCCTTTCCTAAAATGAGTTTAAGCTGGCTCTGGAATATTTATTAAGGAGACCTTTCATTATAAAGCAGCAGAGTACCAGTTACCAGAAATATATGCAAGTTTTTAAAGTCTACATTCAAGGTTTAAAACCTTTTTGCTTATGAAAAATGTCCTACCTGGCCTCTCTCTGTCTCATTTGGGAGATTAAATGGTAGCTATATAGTTGAACTGCAATTCGCTTGGCTCTGAAGAACCCATTATCATTGAAATTCAAGACCCTTGATCTAAGGTGTCTTGGAGAACTATAGTGTGCTATATACTATATATTAGAGCATAGAGTACAAAGCAAAATTAGGCCTTGTGAAGAGCTACAGGAGAAAGCCTTGTATGAAGCAGAATATAGTTGTCATAACAACTGGTCTGCATGGGCCGTACATCATCCAGGATGTCGTGGGGGTGGGGTGTTAGCAATCAAGTGAACAGCCAGAATAGTCAGAAGTATACTTTCTTCTGCTCTGAAAGTGGGGTTTGCCCCTTGACTGAACAGTGCAGGAACATAGCTGAAATATAAATAGCCTCTGTCACTAAAGAACAAGGACAGTAAAAGTCGAAGAAATATCCCAGCAGAGAGAAATTTCAGTAGGAAGGACTGAAGAAAGTTGATTTTGCAAAAGCAAAGAGAAAAGTTTGTAAGATCATTTCATACCAAATAGTGATAAGGCTTCTAAGCAGAAAAAAGACCAAAAAAGAGATAGAAAAATAGACGATTCATCAGAGATATTTGCCCCATAATTGCAAGAAATATCACAAAGTTCTTACCATGGTTCTGGTCCTGTACATGGCTATGATGCTGCTCAAATTAACTCATTAACTAATGGACTGCTCTCTCAATCCTAATCGTGTGCCTAAAATTATACTGCTTATCATGGGCTGTTATTCAGCCACCTGCAATTGAGACAGTGAAAGTGTTGATTAGTGAATTACAGAGCTGTCCTGTAGACCTAATTTTTTAGAATTCATAGGAGACAGGTATGGGGATCTGAATTTTTAGAAAAGTAACCCTGATGCTTCTTAGGTAAACTAAAGTTTGAAATTATTGACACATTGAACAACAAAGAAAATATGAGATGTGACCCTTACCATCATTAACCATGAAGTCTAGCAGTGAAATTTTGTCAGTGCTGACAAGCACCTGAAAGACAATTACAATTCAAAAAGTTATCCAGGAAAATTTTCTT
The DNA here is from genome assembly GCA_004027295.1 of Dolichotis patagonum. Lineage (NCBI taxonomy): Eukaryota > Metazoa > Chordata > Mammalia > Rodentia > Caviidae > Dolichotis > Dolichotis patagonum. The sequence continues at coordinate 6,795 of PVJX010017966.1, forward strand.
GGTCTCACTTTCTTCCTATAGTAAAACATGTATTTCTTTTTGTTTGTAACTCTTTTGCACTTTACATTTGTGTATTTTTATATATTCCTCCTACAGTTTAAGATTATTAACAAGAACCCTATCTGGCTCATCTCTCTCTTCATAAATGCCTTAATGAATGAAGCATGAATGGCTACAAGAACACAGTAGTAATTAGGAAATTTGTCCTATTGTAGGAAAGCATTATTGCAAAAATATAATTTCATCAGATTCAGAGAAGAGGAAAGATAACTATTATCTCATACAAGGTAAGTATGAGATAACTGCATAAGCAAAGTGATCAGTGTAAAAGTTTTACATGTCTAGATGTATTAAGTGGTTAGAATAACAGTATAGTCTTCAAAATCTTCTAATTAAAAAGTATATTTAAAATTACATTAAAATATAACATGCTTAGATATAATTCAACAAATGTATGCAAGATACCTATACAGAAAACTATAAAACATTGATAAGGAAAAAGTATTAAAGTTTTAAATAAATGAAAAGATAAACTATATTCATAACTTGTATATCTCTCAATATTGAGATTAATTCTCTTCAAATTGAGCTACTGATTTAATATAATCCCAAAAGTATTTGCCTCAAATAGGTAGTTTGTTAGTTTGTTTTTGAGACAGGGTGTTACTGTGTAATTTAGGCAGGCCTTAAACTCACTACATAAGCCAGACAAATTCACAGAAATGCTTCTGCCTCACCCTCCAGAGTTCTGGGATTACAGGAATACGCCACCTTGCCCAGTCTCAAGGAGGCCCTCTTGACAGTTAAAAACAAGCTGATTCTAAATTTTATTTGGAATTTCAAAGGACCAAGAATCACCAAAACAATCCTGGAAGAAAAAAAGTTGGAGAACCTATGCAAACTGACTTTAAGACTTATTATGAATGTTAAATAATTAAGAAAAAAGTGAATATGAAGAAAGAATGTACAAATAGATCAATAGATAAATTAAATGTCCAAAAATCAGCCCAGACACATATAAAATCAAATAATTTTTGACAAAGATGCCAAGGTAATTCAATGAGAAAAATACTTCCACAAGTATTTAGAATTGAATATTCAGCTATCTAGTGATATATCTCTCCGTGAGTGCTACTCACACTACACAGACAAATTAATTCAAATAAATCTTAAATTCGGGTATGAACAATAATTATTCTAAAAGAAAATACAGAGAAATATCTCCATGACCTTTGATACAGACAAAGATTCTTAGCACACAAAAGCATTTAATCACAGGAGAAAAAACTTTATAAATCAGACTTCATCTAAATAAAACCATCCTGTCATCAAAAAATCATTAAGAAAATAAACAGGTAAGCTACAGGGTGGGTAAATATCTATAACATACCTGTCTGACTATCTATGATCCTAAAAACTCAGCTATAAAATAACGAGTGGCCTAGATTTTTAAGGCAAATAATATGTATATGTCACAAATGAAGATACACAAATGGCCAATAATTATAGCAAAAAAAAAAAAGAAGAAAAGACTTCAACACTATTGGTCAGTAAGAAATGAAATTAAACTGTAGGGAGCCATCACTACACATTCACAAAAATGGCTAAAGTTAAAAAAAGGTTGGCAGCTCCCAAAGTTGGAGAGGATGTGAGGTGACCAGAATACTCCCATGTTGCTAGTAGGACAAGGGATAGTAGAATTATTTTGAAAAATAGTTTGTGAGAGTCCTAACCTTTTAACTCAAACATACATAAATTCTGCATCATATACAATTAAGAAATTCTACAATGAAGTATTCGTTCAAGAGAAAGGAAAACATATGTCCACAAAAATCCCTATAAACAAGTATTCATAGAAATTTCACTCAGAATTATACAAAATTGAAAACAGCTAGATGTCCATCAAAAGGACAATGTACAGCTGTGGTAAATTCATATTATTGGTTACTCTTCAGCAAGAAATACTATCAGCATGCGTAAATCTCAGAAATGTTTTGTTGACTGAAAGGGGTCAAAACACACACACACACACACACACACACACACATGAATTTATACCATATCATTCTATTTATGTGAACTATAATTGACAAAAGTGTGATTAAGGAAATCATATGAGAGATTTTTTTTGCAGGAAAGGATTGTCTAAAAAGAGGCAAAAAGAGAACTCTCTAGAGGACTGTAATGTTCTGTATCTTAAAATGTTTATGGACTACATGAGTATAGGCATTTGTCCAAACAGTTCAAACTGTACACTTAAGATTTGAGTATTTCCCATTCATAAATTCTATCAAAATTTTAGGTCCATATTTCCTTATTATTTAAAAGAGGAGAAGATATATTGCAATAACAAAGAACTCCTAAATCTTAATGGCTTAGTGCAACTTATATTTATTTCTTACTCAATTGAGTAACACTCTAGGCAATCTTCTGTTCATGAAGTTCCGTAAGTTGTGACCAGATTCTTCAATGTTATCTCTACAGCTCTTTTGTGAAGTCACCTCCAGTTTCTCTGACAAAGGAAGAGAGACTAGATAATCATCAGGAGCTTTGAACTACCTCTACTCAAACATGGCCTTATGTTATTATTTCTCACATCCTGTTGGCCAGGACCAGTCACATGATCCTGACCCAATGCAAAGGATTGGGTAGTGCAGACTTCCACAGAAAATGTAAGAAAGGATAACTTGATATTGATGAATACTACAAATGCTGGCCATATTACCTGTGCTCAGTGTTCTTTCATTTTGACAAAGAATAAAACCTATCTTTCTATATTAGCTTGTTAGTTCATTTCTGTGACTAGATCTGGTCTTACTAAATGAGTGGTCCTTCTTCCTATAAAGAAGAGTTGAGTGATTTATTTCCCTTCTTCAGTCATGGCTGAGCTAATACTTCCTGGAAAGCAGAAGTAAGAAATTCTGTAAGTATATCTAAGAAAAATGCAATAAAAAACAAATCTGTGAAACCAACTGAAGTCCGAGTACATGCACATCCCAGCTCAGCAGGAAGGAAATAAATGAATTGCTGAAGTAAGTCTGAGGGACAAAGAGTGACAAATGACTGACACACCAATCTGGTCCAAAATAAATTATGATAATGACCATCCTAGGATCATGCTTCTGTGCAAAAATTAGGCATTATAAAAGAAAAGACAGTGTTTATCTGGTCCAGCATGACAGTTTTCTGCTTGTCAAAAATTTTTATATCCTTAAAACTTTCTGATTTTGAGGTATACTGTAGAAAGGCTCACTGTAGCATAAAAAGGAGAAGGAAGGGAAAGAAAAACCTGTTTTGCAATTATCTGTTTGAAATTTGCACACAGGGTGTTGAATATTGTATCAATTAGAAGGAGAAAATATGTTTGACAGATCAAACAGGTGAGATATCAAGGATTTGTTTTTAAATGTCTAAGACAATGCTGATTAATTTTGGCTGAAACTTGAAAAAAAAAGCAGATGTCATTTCTAAACTAACATGTGGAATTTTCTGATCTTGTATGTACCTTTAAAGTTCAGTTTTACCAGGAAGTCAGAAATTAGATTATATAACTGTCCCCGTAAGTTACTCAAAAGTTACCTCTCATCCAGTAGACAGGGACTACAGTTGCATAATCACTGAAACCCAGCTCAGACTGTTAACACAGAATATTAATATCCTTGAAGAATTTCCATCCACTTGGGAAGAGAGATACAACTTGATTGCAGGATGGGTACAGCACGTGTAGCATACAAACATATCATCAGTGTTTTGAGCTAGTGCTTTTCTCCACTCATTCCAGAAAATTGTACGAGAATGATTGCAGGGTGCTAGAGAAAGACTGTCAGCTGTAAACCTGGTGATTGACATGGTTTGTTTAAGTGTGTTCAACCAAAAATGATTCAGGGTAGACAGACCTACCTTTTCATCTTTAGGTGCTATAACTGGCCCACCTCATTTAGGTCCTTGAATGATGTGCTAGTCAAGATATTTCTGTTCTAGATGAAAGAGAACCTAATTCAAATTACTTTGAGAAAAAAAGAATTTATATTATCTATGTAACTGAAAACTATAGGCAGAGAGCTTCAGGTACAGAGGCACCCAAGCCGTTAGGTGATTTGTACCCAACCTCTACTTAAACCTTGACTCTGCTCTCTTCTTTCCCATTTTACTTTCAGTTACTTGTAACATCAAACTACATTCTTACGATTTCATATCTGATAGATGAGCAAGAGTTTATTTCCCAGTGGATTTCATTTACACTCTCTGACTCACAGTCTTTGTTTAAAACTAACATCTCCATCTTGGTATAATGAAACAATTACCAGGACCAAGAGACATTAGCCAGATTGGCTAGATTTGACTCATATGACAATTCCTAAACCAGTGGTGGTGAATCTATGGCATGTGTACCTCAGCAGGCATGGAGAGCTCTCCCTGTCAGCATGCCAGCCATGTCACCCCATCAGCTGAGCAATGGATAACAGCTGTTTGTTTTTTTCTAAACTAAAACTTCAGTACTCCAGTTTAATTGCAGTGTTGACACTTGGAAATAAATAACTGAGTTTTGGTTTAGAGTTTGGGCATTCAGTCTCTAAAGGTTTTGTGATTACTGTCCTAAACCAATTACACATGACTACTACTAAGACTTGATGCTCTGACTGACCCAGCCAGAGTTACATGCTCACTTCTGAGCTGAATGGACCTTCACCTGAACCACTAATCTAGGAATGTAAGGAGATAAATAGTTTCCCAAAGGAAATTCCAAGTACTTACTAAGAGAATCGAAAGTAGGCTCTGGGCAGACAGGAAAGAAGGAAAAAGGGAGAAGAGAAAAGGACAGGAAGATTCAAATTTTAAAAGAAAACAGGAAGGCAAGCAACATTCTCTACAACAAAAGCTATCAGTATGATTTAATATTATATGCTGGAAATGATTTCATAAAAATTAGGGCTGGAATTCATACCTATGTTTACAATTGTAGATTTGGAGAACAGAAATAAACATCACAGGTCATAAAATCGACTTCCAATTCTGTTAATTTGCAACCAGATTTTCATGTGATAAGGAGATTGAAAGAGAATATGTAGGAAGAGAGTATATTGTAAGGTTCAAAAATTAGTTGACTGAATAAAAAAGAAATAAATATTTAGAAAGCTTCTTGGTTTAATTAAAGAAGCTCCTTCTACTCTCTTTAGGCTTTTAAAACATGTTTGGGCAGGTCATTTCAATTCAAGTAATGGCACTGTAACTGATAATATCTAAATAACACTCCTGAAATTAACAAGTATATAACTTGAGTAAAATATTAAAAATGACTATTTTAAGGCACTCAGGAATAAACTGGAAGAGATACAGCCCTCAAAAAGAAGGAAGCAAACTAGGTGAGATTTATATAATTTATTTCTCTCAAGGATCCTAGCAAGTTTGCAGAATTCAGGGTACACAGATAACATAGAAAGTAGCAGTCTGACTAGAAAGAAGAGTCAAAGGCTAGAATTTGGAGATGTTGAAACACAGCTGAACATGGAGAGTGGAGGGAAGAAGTCCAGCATAAAGACTCCATAAATAGTGCATTCCCTAAATCTTTGGGCAATTGCCTTCAAAACCATGGGTAATTCCTCAGCATCATATGTTTATGGGAGTGCTCCCAGAAAACAAGCAACTGAAAGCCTAAATTGCCCTGTAGAGTGTTCATTGACTACCATTGGTAGGGAGACATTTTGACTTTAAATCCCATCACATTAAAAGAGTTTGTTCAATACCTTGAGTTATCCATTGAAACCTCAGAAGAGCCACACTGTAAGAACGAGGAGTATATATTAAGTATATTAAGTATATATTAAGACTAAGAAACATGTCTTAATGGTGAAGAAAGAACTGAAATGAATAAAAGCTAAAAACACAAGATCACGATCATCCCTAGTACTTTTAATTACTGTTACAAGAAAATGCAACAGTTTTCACCTTATAACAGAATCTAGTCTCTAAAATTTATACTAAAGCATTCATCATAAAATCAAAAATTACTAGACATTCAAAGAAATTGGAAAATATAACCTACAATAAAAAGAAAAAAGTTATCAATATAAGTAGACCTATAGATGAACCAGATGCTACAATTGGGAAAAAAATTAAAACACATTTATTAGTTCATTTTCCTGTTACTGTAATGAAATACCTGAAGCTAGGTAGTGTAATCTATAAAGAACAGAGACTTACTGTACTTACAGTTTTGGAGACTGAAAGTTCAAAGTGAGGTAGCCCCTTTGCTTTAGCAGATGGCATCATGATAGCAGGAGCACATACAGAGGAAGTTCACATGGGGAGAAAAGAAGTTAGAGATATTCAGGAAAAGGTTCACTCCTTTTATAACAAGTCACACTTGCAGAAACTAAGCAGGGTGCCTGAAGAGCTACATTAATCTCTTCTGAAGATGACACCCCCAATGACCTAACCACTTCCCAGTAGGCCTCGCCTCTTAAAGGTTCTACAACCTCCCAACACTGTCACACTGAATACAAAGTTTCCAGCACCTAAAACTTTAGGAAACACATTCAAACCATATCTAAAGCATATCTAAAGCACAGCACAAATAATAAATATGTTGAAATATATAAAAAATTTAGGAAACACATTCAAACCATATCTAAACCATATCTAAGGCATAGCAAAAATAATAAATATGTTGAAATGTATAAAAAATTTAAGTAAGCAATGTTGCAGTTGAGGAAAGATGGGGTAACATTTTACTAAAATGTTTGAACTTTAAAAGAAATCCAGGACCTGAAATGGAAAATTCATTTCGATGGTGCTATGGACTGAATATTTATGCATTATCAAAATTCATTTGTTTTAATTTAATCCCAGTTGAGATAATATTTGGCAATGGGGACTTAGGGAAGTCATTAGATAAAGAACGGGGAGCTTTTGTGAATGAGATTACTGCCTGTGGTCATTAATTGTGATATGTCAACTTGACCTGAGTAAGAACTACCCAGTAGAGTAGTTCTGGGTATGTCTGTGGGTGACTGGCATGTAGGCCAGCAAACTGAGGGGTAGACCCAACTCAGATGTGGGTGACACCAGCAAATAGGCTTGCAGCCTGGATGGAATCAAAAATAAAAAAGGAGGACATATACCCTCGTAGGAGGAGCTCCAGTCTTCACCATTAACTTAGACTTTGGTCTTCAGTTTCTTCAGCTTTCTAATGCAAACTCTTCAGCCTTCCAACTCTGACTCTTTCACTTTCTGACACAGAACCACATTGGGAACCCTATAAGCTTCCAGGTCTTCAACCTTCAACTGCTACTGGATTCTCTAGCTCTCCACTATGCAGGTGCCATTTTGGCTTCTTTCACCTCTAACTCCACAGGCAGCTATTGTGACTCTTCTGCTTTTGATCCTGTAAGTCTGACTGATAAATCCCTTTGTATAATTATACAGATATTTTCTATTGATATGGTTCCTCTAAAGAGCCATAACTAACACAGTGCCCTTATACGAGAGACTCCAGGGGATCCACTTTTCTCTTCTACTGCAACAAAAAGCCATCCAGGAAACACAGCAGCACTCATCAGATACCAAATTTGCCAGCACCTTGATCTCAGACCTCCTAGCCTCCAGAATGGTGAGAAATTAGTTTCTATTCCTTATAAACTGCCCAGTTTGTGGTATTTTGTTATAACAGCCACAAAGGACTAACATAGACAGGCTTAAAAGCCAATTGAACTACGCAGAAGAAAAAAATCAATAAACCACAAGACAAATCATAGAAAATGTCCATAAGTCAAAGCTACTGAAGTCTAGAAAAAAATAAAAGTATTCTAAAGAAAAAAATTTAGTGAGCTATGCTATGGGGCAATTTAAATGGAATAACCTATGGAATTTGGAGTCTAAGAAGGCAGAAAGAGAAAAAAAAGGACAGGTTATAAGAACAATGCTAAATTTTTTTTCTAAATTTGATAGAAAAAACAATTTCCAGAACCAGAAAACTTAGGAAACCTTAAAAAGAATAATTACAATGGAGACTATATTTAGGCACATCTTAATCACACTACTAAAAACTAGAGAGAAAATCTTTAAACCAAGTAAAGGGTAGGAAGACATATATTATGTGCAAAGAAATAAGAATAACAGCTAACTTCTCATCTAAAACAATGAAGAGTAGAAGACAGCTGGAACAATACATTTAAAGCAATGAAAGGGAGAAGTGTCAACACTGAGCTTTATATCTAGTGAAAATAAAGGCAAAACAGACATTTTCAGCTAAAAGAAAACAGAACAAATGTGTCACCTGTCGACAGTCAATGCTGAAGAGAAACAATGCCAGACGGAAATTCAGATCTACAAGAAGGAATTAAAAGCACTAGAATAATAAACAGGTAAGTAAACATAAATTATGTTTTCTTCCCTTTATTAAAAAATATAGACAGATGTAATCTGCTTGTGTCTCTATAGGCATTCATCTGTCCATGAGTTGAGCTTTCTACTGCCACTTCAGTCTGATAAATTGCCATGTCTGTTTCATGTTGCTCAGATCCAGGTCTTGAACTGATAGGAATTCAAACTGTTTGGAAATCTGCATAGCTGGGTTCTGAAGGAATAAAAATAATATCTGCTGGTAGTGGGGCACCACAGCTCCTACAGAACATCATGACACAGGTAGGAAGCATAAGACAAAACAGTGGGTGAAGAGCTCACTCAAGACCCCCATCTGCTTTGCCCCCATGTGCTCAGTGGGGACTTTATAGACTAAGGACCTGAAAACAGAAGGGATCATATAAACTGAGCTGAGCTGCTTGTCTTGAGACTTTCTATTTTGGAGTATATAGTATTATTATTCATTCAACCAACGCTAGCTTGGTATCAATGAAGCAGCAGGCATTATGGTAAGTATTCTTTGGGGGAGAAGACATGAAACAGCCATAATCCTGTCCTCATAACATTGTAGGAGGTGGATGAGTGCAAATAAACCCAACATGAGAAAATAATATTAATATAAGTAATGTTATGGCATGTGTCTACATGATTCCCCTAAACCTTGTGTGGTCATAGGAAGGGCTTTTCCAAAGTGGCTGGATCTAGAGTGAGTGACGCTGGAATAAGTGTGCAATGCTGGGATCTAGAATGTGTGATTACTAAATTGCTGCAGTGATTGGTCTGGCATAATTCTGGGCACGGATAATGGGAAGGCTCATTTAGGTGTGAGTGCTGCCCATCCTAAGGGCATGTAGCCTGGGTAAAATACGAGGGACAGCAAGAGGGCTGCTATTGTCATTTACTTCCTCACTACTTTGCTGATTTGCTGTATTCTGCCCAGAATGAACTGTTTTTCCTCTGTGATACCCCTCTGCCATGCCTCTCTGCCATGCCCTTCTGCCAGGCTACCCTACCTTGGAACCAGCCAGCTATGAACTGAAACTTCTACAAACTGTGAGCTAAAATAAACCCTTCCTCCTTTAACTTTGGGTGCTGAGTATTTTTGTTTCAGCAACAAGAAAAGTAACTAAGACAAGTAAAACTAAAAAATTTTAATGCCTGCTAATGAGAAGCGGTTACTTATTATGAACTAGGCATTGTGCTCAGTGGTTTTCATTTAATAATCACATTATCCTGCTGAAAGAAACAAGTATTATTCCTGTTTTCAGAAATGAAGAAATGGCGGCTCATGAAGACTCAGTAGGTAAATGGTGGTGCCAGAGTTTGATCTCTAGTGCCTGACTCTGAGGTCCAGTTGCTGATCACTCCAATAAGGACTTCAAGAAATGCAGAGAGAGTGTAGGGGAATGTAGGGAGGTAGATTTTTGTCCTTCCAGGAGAGTCACGTAGGCCTCCACACAGAAGAGGCATGTGATTGGGTTTTGGTGGTAGATTATGAACCTGCACAGACTGGAATTCCACAAAGAAGGAATAAGATTTCAGGAGTACAGTGCTGCAAGATCAGGATTGTTATGGCATTCAGTGTTGCTAGTCAATGAATGCCAGAAGGCACAGGGTCTGGGACCAAAGCCAACATGATCCCAAAAGAGAGCCCATCCCAGTAGGTCTCAGAGGACCAGGTAGGTGCTAACTAAGCCCACAGTGGAATAGAATGTGAACCAAATTAGTCCTCTGCCTTGTGTATAGGCACTTGTGATAAGTGAAGGCATTTTTCTTCCCTGCTGTGAAAACAATCTTTGTGGAATTTGCATAAACTTTTCAAATGCAAACCCAGGTTAACAGGGTCTTTCTTCACAAAAAGAGGTAACTTTGACAAACATAAAGGAAGAAAGAAATATAATAAAGCAAATGACAGAAAACAGATCATCACTGTCACCTGTGAGAAACACTACTAGTGCTAAGATCATGCTAATTTCTAATTCCAATGATTTTTATGGAGACAAATCCAGTCACCCATGGTAGAAACCAGAATTCATCTGGTTCTTTGATAGGAGTGTTTTGGGGGGGGGTTGTTTGTTTTTTATTTTTTTGCCATTTTTCCATTTTCCACATCACATCAAACATCAAGTCTTATCAGTATTGGTAATTTTAATACGAGTGAAAATATTCCCATTTCTCCCCATGTATTCACACACTTCTTCCTCTGCCACTGTTCAGTCCCTAAATCTCTCAAAGCCACAGTCTCATAAGGATTTCCATGTTTCTAGTTCATGCACCATCCTCCCTGGTCCTGCCAAATCTTTCTTCCACAAAAATAAAACAATTTCCATAACCTGTCTAAAGCCCTATAGTGACTTCTCACTGTGTGCAAAGTAGAGCCTGTGACATGATCCTTCATGTCCTCTCTACACTGAGTACACCAAGGACCACTTTAGCACCCTTCACGTGCCCTGTTGTATGCCCTGCATAACACTCTATATGTTTTCCAAGAAAGCTTTTCTTCCTGTTCTACTCAAGGGCTCAGTTCTAGCACCACCTTCTCAGCAAAAGCTCGCCCAATCCTGTGAAGTCTCTGCTGTACCTTCTACTTTGGGTATCCACTGGTTTCTGGACTTAAAACCAGCATAGCACACATCAATGATAGCACAGATGGACTAATACTTCCTAAATAAAGAAGTGCCTCTGTCCTTTGCTTTTCCTATCTGTCTTGATTCTTCATTATCTTCTTCTATCCCCACCTATGGCCAGCCTCAAAATTGTTTTCTGATCATTCTTCCAGAGTTGCCTCTACTGACAGCCTCCAAGAAATATTGTTACCCATCTCCTCAGCCAAGCATGAATTTCTTAAAAGGCACGCGGTCCCTCTCTTGTTAGGGTTTGACATCTTTAGCCAGCACTGGTCAGCTTTGCTTCCCACAGGTGATAGTAAGGAAGCATCAGCAGGGACCTTGTGTGAGAATTCTTGGTGTCACCCAGGGGAGGATATTGCCTTGAAAGACATGTCTACTAACCACCAGGAATTCCTGTTTCCAGACGCTGCTGGAGAATGAGGAGGAGAATTTCTCACAAATTCCTGGAGGCTCCAGAGGAAGTGTGTGGCTTATTTCATCAGCTCAAACCAATTCAAAACAAAGGAGTCTTCCTTTGTTTTGAATTGGTTTGAGCTGATGAGATACTAGTGAGATACTAGTACTAGTGTACTATTGAGATGTCAGGTATGGGAGCCCCAATCTCTGCCTTCTCTGAGCTCCCACCATGAGAAGATGGCATATCATTAGAGCAATGCCACCCAGAGTATTTCCAAGGAAAACAAATGTGTGAGATTTAATAACTATGGAGGAAAAAGAAGTCCTGATTTTAGCATTTAAGAAATACAGAGTTAATTGTTTCTTTTCAAGTGTCACTAGGGATAGAACCCAGGGCTTTTGCACTAAGATACATTTCCATCCCTTTTTATTTTACCTTGAGACAGGGTCTCACTAAGTTGCAGAGGCTGGACTCAAACTTGTCGTCCTCTTGCTTCAATCTCCCAAAGTGCTGGGACTACAAGAGTGCACCACTATAGTTGGCTAAGGGTTTCCTTTCCTCTTGAACTTCTTGAACCTTTAAAATGCCAGTGGTCACTGTGAATCTCTAAGAGACATTTCCAGTTTTCAGCATTCTCCTGATTTATTGATGCGAAACCTTTTTGAGCTGGAAAATGTCTCTTTGGATAGCATTTCACCAAATATACTATGAGAAATATGCTTATAGATCATTATGATACCAGATCCCAGTGCACCAATTATAAAAGAAGCCCAGAGGGGCAAAAGCTGAATACAGGATGTTTTCAGAGACAAGTTGTCAAATGAGGATCCAAATGGTGTACTGAAAGAATGTCATCAGAGCAGAAGCAAGAAGGGAAAAACATTTCAAACGTATGTAACAATTTGCACAGAAGCTTGGAGGTATGAACTGCTGCCACAGCGCTAGAGAAATGCACAGCGTCCTGAATTATTTGAGTGTAAAATGCTAAGGTGTACAAACAGGGAGATGAAATCGAACAGGCCTGCAGGGGAGAGACCAGAATGGATCTTTTAAACTAGGTAAAGGGTTTGAGCTTGTTGCTCTGCTGCATTGATTTCTTTAATGGCTAATGACATTCATTCATCTAATGTTTTATCCATTTGCTCAAGCAACATTTAGTGACAGTCTGTGAGGTGCTCCTGTCCAGAGAGAGGAGTCAGGGGTGTACTTAGGGAGACTAGAGACTACTGACTGGTATCCCTAAGCTACAGACCACACAGTTTCCTCAAAACCCAGTCAATCCACCATGACAACCTCCACACGATCTCGCGCCTCGTGGCCCTAAGAGAGAGGAAAGAGGCTCAGCATCTGCAAACATCCTTGGGTCTCGGATGGACAAATGAGGCTACCATAGTCTGTCACATCAGCTAGAGCAAAATTAATGACATGGATCATTGTTGCTGAGCAGATGACCTGTTAAAATAATTGAAAGGAGACTTGACTGAGGAAGAAGAATTCTGGGAAAGCAGAAGAGAAAACAAAGCTTGAAGATAAATAGTACTGGCAGCAACAGCCTTTAATGACCTCAGCCCAGCAATGTGCAGATGACAGGAATTCACAGCAAAAAAAAAAAGGGTAGTGATTTATGAAGCACAGGCCAGGAGGGTCCAGGCTGATGGCAGAGACGCACATCATAAACCAGAGCAAATTATCTGTCAAGGCAGGATACTGTCTTTAAAAAACAAATGTTAGCAAAGAGTGATTGGTGGCAAGCAAAAGAACTCTTTCCCTCAATACAGGGAAAGTGAATAGACTCCACCTGATGACTAATTGTGGCATCTCCATCAACTCTCTAACAAGCCTGGTGTCCAACAAGCTGAAGATTGCAGGACCAATAAACGAGTAAGGAGAGAGGCACCTGTCAAATTAGTCACAAACGGAGTCAAAATACAGACCACACAATTGCAGGCAGCAGTAGGTTTGGGCCCCTGCTATACTCTCTAGGCAGGGAGGAAGAACACCTTTTGGAATTTCCAAAGAAAGCAGCAGGCTTCGGCACACATGCTATAGGTTCACCACCACTGCTCTAGGGAGAGGGAGTACATCTTCTGCCTGATGTCTGCGCGTGGAAAATGAGGTACTCACTGAGACCTACACTCATTCTCAGCCTCCACCAACTGCACTGGAATTCTCATCTGTGTGTTCTGGTTTCAAATGAGAGGCAGTCAGATTTGACACGTAAGAGTCTCTCTGGTTCGAGAGGTCACTCAATGAGCAGAAAAGAGTGACAGATTAGTAAAGAGGCCAACCAGCGATTCCCAGGATGTGTTCTTAGAACACTGGGATTGGAACTTCCACACCAAGCTGGGTTCCATGTTTATAATGAAATAGTACATGCCATGAGCCCCATGAGAAGAGGAAGAGACAGAATATGTTGGATACTGTTCACACCCAGCAAGCTCCCAGGAAGAGTGACTGTTGAAAGAATCCAAGAGCTTCCTGCACCTTCTACTCACACTCACAGAATATGTGTCTCTTGTTATAAGCAAAAAGTAAATCAATGAGCCTTCATGGAAGTTTATAAGAGGCATTTGCCCTCCCACATTGCTGTTCAAAATTAAACATAGCACCAAACATTTCACTAAACATATGGCCAAAGGGTGACAGGTTTCCTAAACCACCAGTTCTGCTCACATGTTGTCTCAGATTAGAGTGAACTAGTTTAGTCAATTAGAAAAAAGGTTGCTTCAAATATCTATCCTTAACCTGTGATCTTGCTCAGACATAAAAGAACAAAGATCTGGTCCGAGCAGAAGCTCTTCCACTGTGCCCATCATCAGAAGACAGCCTTGACAGTTCCATGGGAAACGTCTCTGCAGTGGAGGCAACAGCCTTCAACAGTATTTTGTAGCCTCACAAATCAGTAGCTAGAGGAGGTTCTGTACCTTTTCAACTTGAGCTAAGTGTTATGGTTTTGGGACTATATAACTCAATTGGAAAATCTAGGTTGACAAACACGAGCTGTAAGACCTGCAACAACTTAGTCTCCAAGCCTGCTTTCTGATCTGCATACTTATAGCTAGAGTTTACTAATTCCTTTTCTGCTGCTCTGGGTTTGAGAACACTCTTACAGCTCCTCTATCATTCTGTGTTTAATGTTTGCCTTCCTGTAGCCAATTATTAGCAACCATCATATACAGACCCCTCCTGAAGGAAAGTTACTGGTTTCCTAATCTGTCAGAACCTTATAACATCCACATCAAGGAAATGGCCCCTTCCACCCACACAAAAGACACTGGGCCCCAGGTGTGGTGAGCATAGTGGACCATCCCCCAGGCCATCATGTGTGATTGTTGGATAAATGTGTTCATCTACTCTAATATATTTTACTCCTTTGCATGACTGCTGGGATAAACCGTAGCTGCTAAAGCTCCCTATGCAGATTTCATCCTAAAATATTTGCTTTCTAAGTAAAGCTTTAACACTCAAGATGACTGCCCTTAGCTCAAAGTTGGCTCCCAGCCTGGATTTTGTATTCTCTCACTGTAGGTTTTCTGCAGCCATAACAATTATTCTCAAAAAAACCCCTCTGGTTGCTTATTCTCTCTGTGGTTACAAAAAGGGTTGAAGAATTGGCAGCACAGTGATACACCAGCTCTTGATGCAGAAACTTCATCGCCTGCTATGTCTCAACAGAAAAACACTGTCTTTCTGTCCCAGCCCCCTGAAGACTCACAGGGGACTTCACAGCATCCATACATCTTTTTCCTGTTGTACCCTACATTCTCACTTGGAAATCACCTCACTGAAAGCCAATCTAAGCCAGCCTGTAAGTCCTCTTTCTTCCTCCAAACACGTTTTTTAGTTGGAGAAATACTACCCAACCAGAGCCAATATGATGTGATTATTGTGTGCAGATGAAAAAGATGGAATTTTGCTTAAATAAAGAGGCAGCAGCATCCTCTCCCACCCTTAGGGAGTCTCCATAAGAATGTGATTGGTAGGCTAGACCTCATGGTTAGGAATTAAGTAAACCCAGTGTCTAGATTAATTGTGTAATGCCCAGTCATAGACCAAACAGAGCCAGCACAAGGAATTGGGGCAAGAACCTAGGAAGAAGGAATAGAATGGTGATTACTTCCCTATGTTCCTGGGTACAGTCTTGCTTATTTCTAGACTTTGCCATTTTGTAAGCCAAAAATGTTTCCCTCTCACATCAGAAAACCTTATATTATTTTCTCAAAGCATCCTACCTGGTGTAATGCTCAATTATAAGGATCTTGAAATGCAGCTGAATCTCCTTGTCAGAAGAGGTATCCAGGCACAGTCCTCTCATCTTGCCAGAAACCCGTTTATGACCCCTTCACTGGATAGCTTTCCAGCCAATGGGTGCTCAAAGCAGTGTAGAGATCTTACTTCCTCTAAAGCATCCCAGTCCATGGAGGAATAATGAACTGAAATCCAGTTTAGTTTTATTATATTGCCAATAGTCTTGGTTTCCTACAAGTACATCAGACCCAAGTCCTGGATTCTTGGTAGACAGTTACCTGAAACACCAGGTTCAAAGCAAGAGGGAAAGGTTGTCAAAGAAGACTATGCTTTAGTTAGAAGACCAGAAGACACTGGCCTGTATTGTAGCCTATGGCCCAGAGAAACCCTTGTGAGCCTGGAAGTAAACTCAAGATGCTGCTAGTGATGATGAAAGTGGAAAACTTGAGCCCAGCTGCTCTCTGTCTCTACTCAATAAGAAGAAAAAAACCCCAGCACTTTAACTGATGAAGAATGTAAGCCTTAGAGTCAAGTATTCTCTATCTAAATTCTAGTTCTATCTCTTACAGTTTGTGCTTTAGCAAGATAATTAAATTGTGCTTTTTCCTCATCAAGGGAAATTACCACCTGCCTCAAGTGTGTGGATATTTAAGCCCTCAGACCAATAACCAGAACAACATGTTGGAGAAATGCTAGTGCTAGTTGTTACAATGTCATCATTAGTATGATTGTTTTTGACTTCCTGTGGCTTTTGGCCCAGAGAGCACTGTTCTCAGGATAAGACTTTAATGGCTTACCTGTGAAGGGAAGGAGGCAAAAGTGCTACTAAACATTCAAATGACATCCCTGGCAATGCTCTTGAGGCTATACCTTGCTTTTTGTTTCTTGAAAGTCGTATGCCAACCAGATTATAAGACTAAGTTATTACAAAGGAAGGCTGAGGTGCAGCCATTCAGAAAACAGAGGAAAGCAAGCAAACAGCTTTACTGTCTCGTTTATTTGGTGTCACAGCTTACACCTAGATGTTCTCCCAAAGCCTCAGGCACTCGTAGGTGCGGTTTTGGGGAGGTGGTTAGATCATGGATGTGTGGTGCTGGATTAGAGTGTGTGATTATGTGATTAAGGATGTGTGATAACTAAATTGGTCCAGTGATTTGTTTAGCATAGTTCTAGGTGTGGATAATGGGAAGGTCCACTCTGGGTGCAGATGGCACTATCCAGTAAGCTTGAAGTCTGGATAGGATAAAAGGGAAAGGGGTGCTTGTTGCCTCCTGTCTGCCCTGCTATGCACTATTTCTTTGTGATGCCCTTCTTCCATGCCTTCCTGCCTTGAAGCCAGCCAACTATAGGCTGAAATCTCCACATACTATGAGCTATAACAAACATTTCTTCCTTTAACTTTTGGATGTTGGATATTTTTATCCAGCAATAAAAAAGGAACTGAGACATTTAGCTTGAAAATTCTCATGCCAGACTTCTTCACATTGGGGTACATCTGTGTGAGTGCCCAGTAACTATGCTACCCAGAATCCTGGGAACTTCTGGGAAGTACCTAGGACCTGAGGCTTTAGGGAATCTTTGGACCTTCCTGGCTAGTTTCCCACAGTCTTTAGGGTAATTCCAGATGGTAGCAAAGGGTCAAGATTGCAATTATCAAAACATCGAAATATGGGTAATCCAAAAGAGGTCAGTAATGATTAGAAGTGAGGTCACAAACCCAAGAGTATCTCATCAAAAAACAGAGATCTTAAAAAAATTGCCCCATGAAAAGCATGACCCCTCATCCAAATTTATCTGAGATTGCCTCAGCATGGGAAAAGCAGTGACAGAAAAACAGAGGCTCAAAACCATCACCAAATAACCATGAGACCAGATATAAGTGATCACACAACTCCCAGGCCTGTTTCTACACCTTGAGTAAGAAAGCTAGGATGGACCAGTCATTCTCTATAGATAGGCTCTCCATAGATTAGGCTCGTGTGCCCAGGTGTACAATCATGAACCAAGAGCTGGCACACTCTCAGAACCTGTGTTCTTGAGGCAGGGTCTTTCAGCAGGGCATGACTCCAGTGGGTTAGAGAGTTAGCCCAGCTTTTGATTTGACTGCTCGATCCTCAGAGCATTCTGTCTCAACAACTAGCAAAAGCCTATCAATGGACAAGTGGAAATTAATATCTGAGGAAGACAGCATTAGTAAGCATCTTCTCTTTGAAGTGATCCGAAATAATATTCAAACTTTCAGCAGGATGACTGGTAATAGCAATAGCTCTGTTTTAAAAAGTAAAACCAAAACTGAGACTTCAGGGACTGAAAAAAAAATCTTTTCAATACCATGTAGACTGTTAGGTACTGTTATAATTAATGTTACTTGAACAGTTATTAAAATAACGTAATTATGCTAAGTAATTTGTTACAAAGAGAGAGAGCAATTGAACACATTTTTGACATGAACTGGTGGGTAATTGTGCTTAGATAATTTATGCCAATAACTCCTTGCAAACCTCCATCAACTTGAATAACTGTCTGCTAAGGGTTTTGCCCATAAACTAATTTGATGACTGATTGAAAAAAAAGTAATAGGACAAGATAGTGCCTGAACTAAATGCAAAAGTGTGGCTGGACAAAGTCAAAATGCCAATCAGTCATACTCTCCCTTCAAGTCAGGAAGCTGGGCTAAACACAAATCTTGGAACTTTAAAAGCAGAATCAAGCCCTAGGACACAAGCCTACATTTTTCTGCGATTCACCTCAAATTCTTCCCTTTGGAATCGATGCCACAGAGGTACCACAGCAGCCTATGGGTCAAATGAATTATATGTGTAGTAAATTGTACAAACAGTATTGTATATGGCTTTTCTCCCTAGAATATCAAGAATATTCTCATGCCAATTAATTTTTTGTAAGGCAATATAATTCTTATCAGGGAAAGCATATTGAGTCATTTGTATTAAAAATGCATGTAATAACATACATGTAAATAACATACATATAAATACTAAGAATATTTATCATTAGGTTAAGAATTTCAATCATTTTGTATCTTTTCTTCTTTGTATTTTTCTGTAATTTCAAGGTGTTTACATAATTATTGTCATATTAGAAAAAATATTTAAAATGCCTTTTTTACTTACTTTTTTACACTATTGTTTTATTGTAACAGTCTTCTCCCATGACTGTAAAGAGTTTAATTATCAATAAAAAAGAAATATTAGATCTTAAATGATCTTCCCATCTTCTATACTCAAGTCAATCAAAGATCAATTCCCCAGATTCTTCTTCTTATGTTCAATATATTAAAGGAAATTGCCCAACAGCACAGTAACTACAGTCTGCAGCTACCTGCCCTTACTGTTAGAATTTTTCATTCTCTTATTAATTCACCCTCCTGTTGTTTCCTTTTTCTCCCCAACCAGCATTAACTCCTCAGCACCATCTAGCATCTTTTTCTTCCAACTCTCTCCAGCCTTCTCGTCTCACTCCACTATGAGATTCCCTCTCCCTTTCTCATCGATATTGTATTCTACAAACTTACTCAACTCAGCAGTGAGCTACTTCTCCCACGAACAGCCATTTTACCCAAGTAAAGTAGGTAGTGAGGGCAAATGACAAATACATCCTTTTTCTGAAAGAATATGATTTGCGTAGGCCTTCATGCTGAGTATCATCCATTCTTGGAATGCAAAAGTGATTGTGGTGGCTGGAAGAAATGTGTTTCCCTTTGGCTCTTTGCTGCCTTTTATCACACTGTAATCTTTATAATCTACACTCTCATGTCCATCAAACAACCTGCAATCCTTTTCTTTCTTGGATTCTCAAAGTGATTTCTCTGCTTCAAAAGATCAGGTCACCAAATGCACTAGTGTGTTTCTAAATATTTTTGGTCACATACACTGCCATTTACTCAAGGCAAAAAGGAACCTAAAGATGGCTCTATTGCTTATCCGTGATACTTATTCCCCACTGACATGGCAATTCTAGACTGAGCCCAGCATGAAAAACCACAAACAGAGCTCTAAACATACTGAAGTACTTTATCTAATTATTTGCCATAAACTTCCAAAAATACACAAATTTGGCCTCATGTTAGAATTGATAGGTGGCTTTTAAACATCCCAGTGTCCATGTGATCTTCATACCATTTAGATGAGCTTCAAAACTATTAATGCAGCCACTGTCATCACCACTGCAGCCCAGGTGAACTGTGCCAGAAGGCCCAGAGGATGGTCCCTCCCTTCACTTCTGCCATGACAGGTGAACCACTTAGGAAGGTCTAGAGGCCAGAGGAAACACCAGTGACACAGTAGGGTCTGGCCTAGGGTACACAGGATGGACAGGTGGGACTAGGGACTTGGAAAAGTCTGACACAACAAAAATAATATGAGCCAACAGGCAGTAAGTTAGTTGAACCAGCATCATGCTTGGAAATCTTTTCTGGAATGCCTGGAAAGAACTTCAGGCACAGAAAACTAATCCCACCCCCAAATCCAGATACCAACTTCATATAATCCCTTGCTTACTATCCCTCTTTCTCTTCTTCCCTCTTGTCTAGTTTCCCAGAGGCTGTCTGATCATCTTTTGTCCTCCAACCTTGCGTCTATTTTCTTTTCAGTTATCTTTGTTTTAGCCAAACAAAGGAAACTTTGTTTCCTTCTAAAAGTCTCCCCACCACAGGGTAAAACCACTCTACCAAGGGGAAACATTTTGAATACAAGCTTCCAATTTATGGTTGGTTCTGTTATATAACTGTAGATTTTCCTCCTATGATTTAAGGTATAAAATTAATAACTACCGCAATTTGTCCATTTCTAAACTATGCTTGATGCTGTTATTACTGATTATGCTGCTTTAGCTAAGATGTCATATATGTTGCAGTCAGTTGTTATTCATTCAGTAACAATATTGGGAAACTTTGGGATAATAAACTCACCACAACCCAGCACAAAGAATTGGAGACTGAGTCAAACAAATGCCAACATCTCATTCTTAATTAACTGGAAAAGTAATATCCTGGAGCAGGCACAAGCCAAGAGCCTCCTATATACAAAAGACAGCACTGAAGAATGGACTTTTCCTAGAGAGGACTAAATACTACTGATACAGCTACCTACTACAAAAATTTACAATAATCAGCACAGAAAATGAAATACAAATTTTTGAAATAGAAAATGAAAAGATGCAGAAGATGGAGTCTCAGAGCACTGACGAACTCAGAAAAAGTCCAGGAGACAATGAGATAGAGGAAAATAGGAGACACATACCTGAAATTTATGAAATGATAGCAACAGAAGTAAAGAAACAAATCCATGATGTTATAGAGGAAATCAGATCAGAAATAATCTCTTAAGCAAAAAACAAACAAACAAATGTCACCACTCAAAAAGAATTGTTCAGCAAATCTAGAGTAGCAATAGATTAAAAAAATTCATGATGATAGGAAAATGATGGAAACCATGGAAGATCAATATAGGAAAGAAATACAATGCAAAAAACAGATTCAAACAGATATCCAGGAAATTAAAAATTCCAATGAAAGCTGGAAAAACCACTTAAATGAAAATGAAGATAGACTTTCAGACCTTAAAGACAGGATCAAGCTGACAATCACAAAAGGAAGGATCTCTTTTTAAAATTTTATTTAAAGAGGAAAAAAATAGAATAATGGGTAGCAAAAATATAGAATTCCAAGGAAAAAAGGAAAAGAACAACAACAAAAAAAAAACTAAGAAATTATTACTTGACAAATTACATACTGACTTCTTGGAAATAGTTGTTCAAATTACAAAGTTAAAACATGTAAAGTAGACATTCATACAGTGAGACTGTTAACAGTTCTGCTCCACAATCTGACAAAAACAGAAATATGGTCATCCATCTTACCCACTCAGATATACATGCAATTATATCAAAAGGGTAAAATTAAACACAACAAAACAGAACAAAGCGGATCACAAGAAAGCAATGTAAGAGACATAAATTTCAAAGCTAGACAATCAGAGATATTCACTCTCTATCTTATTGATTCTTGTTTTCTTCCAAATAGTTGTCCATATTGTCACATACAGGTAACTCACATGAAACAAAATAGTATGGAATTGATTTGAGCAGGAGAAGGAAGGGATTTCAGGTCTTCAAAACCTGACAATAGGGAAGCCAAGAATGGCCGTCATAGTGTCTCTCATTCTCCTCAAAACAGCTGTCCATACCTTCATGTGTGTTGATCTTAAACAAAACAAAACAAGCTAATATCACTTTGAACAAAGAATGATAGTTTTGCTGGATTTCACATCATGACATTATGGAATCAGAACTGGGTACTGTAGTGTCTCTTTTTCTTCAATGTAGTTGTTCATTTCAACATGTGTTATATAGTTGTTTCTCATAAACTGTTTATAAGCTCTACACATGCATGAGTCTCTACATGTATATCTATCCTTTCTGTATTAGAGGTAAAAACAAAACAAAGCAAGATAAAACAAAACAATTCCTAGAAAAGCATGAAGCACAAAAGTCATATAAAACCACAATACAAGGTGGTCTACAGTGGTTACCACGGTGTCTCAGCAGGGTATAACAACATTAATAAAAACGAAGCATTGGAGACATTATAAGACTTCAAAAGCAAGTAATAATCAAATAAGACTGGGTATCTTAGTGAATCTTGTCATCTTCAGTGTAGTTGCCTATACTCTTAGACATGATTCTATCAATCATAAGAGATTTAAATAAAATCAGTCAATACAAAGTAGCAATCTAACAAACCAGATTCAAATAAGATCAGTCATAATAGCACAGTATAAGTTATACAGGGATTCAGATTAAGTTGATAGGAAATTAAGGATGATTACCATAATATGTCCTCTTATTCAAATTTGGGATAGCTGACCATGTCCTCAAGTCTAGTGTAAGTAGACAAATTGAAATAGCATGTAATCCATCTAAGCAGAGTGGTGAGAATAATGTAGATTTTAAATATTGTTACCCCATTAACAATATCCTTTGCCTTGCTTTTTTCCTCCCCTTTCACTCCCATAGGGCGCACTGCCTGTTTTGGGTCCCACTGCCTCCCTATATAGAGCCTCTCAATGGACCCTATCTCCTGATCTACTCTGCCTGTGTTTCTCTCTGTTAATATTTCAAGGCCATCTATACTAGACATTACAGCCAATCTTCTCTGCCTTATTTCTGCTATTCTGTTTTTCTGTTCATTGGTTGTTTATTTTTCTGTTCCACTCCACTGTCTGCCCCATTCACTGAGGCCTCTATGCTACTGTTCCTGAAATGCTCGTATTCTTTTTCTCCCTCTCTAAAATGTCCTTCAGTATTTCTTGTAGGGTTTGATTGGTGGTCACAAATTCTCTCAGTTCCTTTTTGTTATGGAAGCATCTTGCTTCTCCATTAATTTCTAGAGAGAATTTTGCAGGATACATCAATCTGGGCTGGAGGTTGTTCTCCTTCAGGGCTTGAATTACTTCACTCCAAGCCTTTCCTGACTTGATGGTCTGTGTCGAGAAGTCTGTCATGATTTTGATGGGCTTTCCTTTATAGGTGATCCGTTTCTTTTCTCTGATGGCTTTTAATATTCTGTTCTTAGATTGAATTTCTGGGATCTTGATTATTATGTGTCTAGGTGTAGCTCTGTTTTGGTTGTAGGTGGCTGGGGTTCTGTATGCTTCATACATCTGCATATCATTTCCTTTTTCTATGCTTGGGAAGTTTTCCTTAATAATTTCTGTGAATAGCCTTTCCAGGCAAGGAATTAAGCAGAGGGGAAAAGAAGAGAACAAACAGCGGGGGCGGGAGGGGTACATGACAAAGATAAGCCAATATGTTTCATTTACTGCTATCAATGTAAATGGCCTCAATTCACCAGTCAAAAGAAACAGACTGGCAGAATGGATCAAGAATCAAAATCTTACAATATGCTATGTACAGAAACATATTTACCTCAAAAAGAAATTCATAGAGTAAATGTCAAAGGGCAGAAAACAATATTCAATGTAACAGGAATCCAGAAAAAGCAATGGTTGCTATTCTGTTTGAAAACAATGTGAACTTCAAACCAAGAATGACTAAAACAGATAAAGAAGATCACTATATACTTGTTATGGGAAAACTTCAAGAGGAAGCAATAACAATCATAAATATGAATACACCTAATATGACAGAACAAAACTATATAAGACAATTATTGACAGACATGAAAAATCAAATAAGCAATAACACAGTTGTAACAGGAGACTTCAATACTCCATTGTCACAAAGAGATACATCAATTAGACAAAAAAAACTGGCAAAGAAATAACAGATATGAACCAAATCTGTGCACAGATGGACTTAGTAAATGCTTTCAAAGGGTTTCACCCAACATCATCAGAATACACTTTCTTCTCAGATGCACATGGGAAATTCTCTAAAATAGACCATATACTAACCCACAAAACATTCTTAAATAAATGCAAAGGAACTGAATTTATCCCACATACATTATCTGACCATGATGTAATGAAATTAGAAATCAATGATAAAAGAAACCATAAACTTCATAAACACAGGGAAGTCAAATAATAGCCTCCTGAAGAGCCAGCCGGTCACAGAAGACATTAAAGAAGAAATTAAACAACATCTACAATTAAACTAAAATGTAGATACAACATGCCAGAACCCGTAGAATGCAACGAAAGCAGTCCTAAGAAGGAAACATATAATGATGAGTTCTCACATCAAGAAAACAGAATCAGCACAAATAAACAACCTATGCTGCACTTTAAGCTCCTAGAGAAAGAACAAGTCAAGTCCAAAGTGCATAAAATGGAGGAAATTATAAAGATCAGAGCAGAAATTAATACAACTGAGACTAAAGAAACAATAGAGAGAATTAATGAATCAAACAGTTGGTTAGTTGAAAGAAACACTAAATTAATAAACCCTTAGCCAACCTTATCAATAAAAGGATAGAGCCAGGGATTTAGCTCAGTGGTACAAGTGCCTGCTTAGCAAGTGCAAGCTCATGAGTTCAATCTCCAGTACCAAAAAAAAAAAAGAATATATAAAAAAAGGATAGAAAAGATTCAAATTCATGCATTGAGGAATGAAAAGAGTGAAATCGTTAAAGATCCAGTGAAACTTCAGAAGATCATTAATACCTACTTTTAAATCTTTCCTCATATAGACTGAAAAACACATAGGAAATGGACAGATTCCTAGAAACAGATAAATTACCAAAGCTGAATCAAGAAGACATAAAAATTCTGAATAACCCAATACCAGTTAGTGAAATTGAAAATGTATTTAAAAACTTACCAGTAAGAAAATCCCTGGTCTTGATGGATTCACTGCTGAATTCAGTAAGAAATTTAGAGACAGTTTAATGCTAATACATCTCAAAATCTTTAATGAAATTGAAAGGGAAGCAATACTCCATAACTCTTTCCTGGAGGTACGTATTACCCTGACATCAAAATCAAAGAAAAACTCAACTCAAAAAGACAGCTACAGGCCAATCTTCCTAATGAACACAAATGCAAAAATCCTCAGTAAGTTCCTAGCAAATGCAGTGCAGCAAATCATCAAGAAGATAATGCATCATGAGGGATTCATCCCAGGCATGCGACCATCATTCAACATACACAAATCCATAAATATAACACACAAATCAATAAATGTAAAACACCATATCAACAGTGCCAAAGACAAAAATCAGATGATTATCTCCCATAGATACAGAGAAAGCTCTTGATGAAGTCCAACACTCATTCATGATTTTAAAAAAACCCTACAGAAAATTGGAATAGATGTTCTTTACATCAGTCTGATAAAAGCCATCTGTGACAAACCAACTGCCAACATCATACCAAATAGATGAAAATTGAAAAGTTTCATTCTAAAATCAGGTACAAGACAAGGTTGTCCACTATCACCCTTACTATTCAACGTAATGCTGGAGACATTAGCCAGAACATTACACAAGAGAGAAATAGAAAGGAAGAATTTAAATTATCATTATTTTCAGAACATGATATTCTACAGAGAAGACCCAAAAACTCAACCAAAAGACTTCTAGTTTTAATAACAAAATTCAGTGACTTAACTGGATAAAAAAATCAGTACTCAAAAATCAATAGCATTCCTGTACACAAACAACAAACTCACTAAGAGAAGAAATTAGGAAAACCATATCCTCCAAAACAGCATCTAAAAACCTGAAATAGGAAATAGTCTCTAACAAAAGAAATACAAGTTCTATACATTGAAAATTACAGTACTCTGAAAAAAGAGATCAAAGAGTATTTCAGGAAATGGAAAGATATCACTTGTTCATGGATAGAAAGAACCAATACAGTGAAAATGGCCATAATCCAAAACTTATTATACAGACTTAATGCAATCCTGATATTTAAAAATATTATTAACAGACCCACAGAACTAGAGAAAACATCTTTAAAAGTAATTTGGAAATGGGAGAGACCTAGAATATCAAAAACAATTCTGGGCAGCAAAGGTAGGGCAGGAGGCATCATAATCCCTGACTTGAAATTATACTACAAAGCAACTATGATAAAATCATCATGGCACTGCAAAAAAACACCAGACCTGAGAATCAATGGAACAGACTAGAGGATGCAGACACAACTACAAACACATTCTGTTACCTTATCTTTGGCAAAGGAGCCAAACATGTTCACTGAAATATAGCCTCTTTAATAAACGTTGCTGGAAAAACTGTCTCTCTATACGCTGAAGACTAAAATGAGATCCAGTCTATCACCATGCACTAAAGTCAAAATGATCAAATATTAAATATTAAAACAGAAACAGTCTACTGGAAGAGAAAGTAGGTAGAAATCTTGAAGACATAAGTGTAGGCAGAGAATTTATGAGCAAAATCCAAAATGGACAGGAAATACTTCAAATAATCAACTTGGACTTCATCTTATTAAAAAGCTTTTACACTTCAAAAGAAATCACCAGAGAGTGAAAAGACAACCTACAGACTGGGAAATAAAATTGTATATAATTGTGTCTCAGACAAAGGACTTCTATCTAGAACATATAAGGAACTGAAAAAAATAAGACCCCCCCAATTCAAAGACCCAAAATGGGCATCTGAGAATGCATACTTCTCAGAGGAAAAAACACAAATGGCAAATAAATATATGAAAAAACTGTTTAACATCATTGGTCTTTTGTGAGATACAAATTAAAACAACATTGAGATTCCATCTCACCCCAGAAAGAATGGCTATCATCAAGAAATCAACCAATAGCAAATGCTGGATGGTCTGTGGGAAAAAAGGAACCCTCTCCACTGTTGTTGGGAGTGCAGACTGGTGCAGCCACTCTGGAAATCAATATGGAAACTCCTCAAAAAGCTAGAATTAAGGTCCCACTTGACCCAGCTATTCGCCTCCTGGGTATCTTCCCAGAAGAATTAAATAGCATACCACAGTGATATATGTGCCCCAAAATTTATAGAAGTGCAATAATCTTGGAAACAAATCAAATGCCCATCAACCGAGGAAGGGATTTAAAAAAAGACATAGTATTTCTGTAAAATGGAGTGCCATTTAACAATAAAGAAAAATGATTCTGAGACTTTTATAGGTAAATAGATGCAACTTGCAACCATAATCATTAGTGAAATAAACCAGACTCACATGTGTAAATATCGTATTGTTTCCCAGGTGTGAGAAACTGAAAGAATAAGTAAGCTCTAGAATGTATAGTAGATATTGTGCAATGGGAATAAATTGTTAAAAAGGAAAATGGATCTGGGGTTGGGGGAAGAGGGAAAGGAAAAAGAGAAAAATTAAAGTTAGTTATACTATTAGTATCTCTTAGTTGATAGCTAAGGAAGATTTATGCTAATATCAATCAGAGAATTTTTTATGCCTATATCTTGTATTCTGAGTAATTACTTTAAAGACAGCAATAGGCAATGTATTAACAATTGTTATTTTCCTATCATCTTGTTATGAAATTTGGTTCTTTTTTTCATAAAATTAAAATATCTATAAATGCCCGGGGGCAGGTCCAGGCATAGTTTTAAAGCTCAGCTCATGAGTCTAATATCTACCAAATTTGAAATATTGGCCTAAGGCTGTAGCTCACAATTGTTGCTGTGCACTGGAATCATCTGGAGATCTCTTAAAAACTCTGACTTGCAGAAGACTTAAGACTGACTAAATCACAATCTTTGAGAGTAGATCAGTTCGTGATGATTTTTAATACCCTACCCAAGTGATTCTACTGAGTAAGAAACTTTGAGAACCACTTGATAGACAAACCTTTCCCACTTCCCTACTAAAGTATAAGGAATCCTCAGCAAACAAATATAGGGAAGTCCCTCACTCCTTAACAATAGGAAACTAACTCCATCCCTTGGGCCACCTTCCTTACATGTTGACGAATATCCATTCTTCCCATAAGCCCACTGAACTTAATTTCTCCAGAATAATTCGTACCTAACACTATGCATCTCACCTTCTACAAGCAGATAATCATGATCCCAGGTAGTTCTGCTTCTTTCAGTGGTTCCTTAATTCCTGCAGTCTTCCTAAAAACTGGATTCTTTTTGACAAACACATAAAGACACATAGATACACACATAGTCTAGAGAGAATGTTACATTCTGATGATATCTGATTCTTTTTTTTAAAGAAAAAAAAGCAAAATGGAAAACAGGGTAGAAATAATACAGAATTTAAAAAAATATGAACATTAAGAAATCACTCGTTGTGAGAGTTTCCAAAGATGGTGGACCAGAAGGTAGCAGGAGAAGGACCCTCTCTGAGAGAGACAGCTTAAATGCCAGAATAGAACACCCTGGAGAGACCCAAACAGAGAGAGATGGACTCTCTCAACCCAGGAAGAAACTAAAGTGAAAAAAACCACTCAAATATGAGGTCCTGGGGCTACCATTAGAGAAGCTAAGATCAGCAAGCACAGCACCCTCCTCAAGCCACCTGAATTACTGCCCGAGACTGAACTGACCAACTGAACCGCACTGATGCGACTGGCTTGAGAGGCCAGAGCGTGGAGTTGAATAGTCCTGTGCATGGCTCGCACCTGTACCCGGCCCTGCATGCGACCCAACCAGAGACACTGTGAATTTGCACCGTGGCCACGCTGAAGTCAGAGGTCAGGGAGCCCAGCAGCTCTCAGGGACCAGCATCAAGTAGTGGTGAGTGATGGGAATAAGACTCTCCCACGGGAAAGGGGCAACTGACTTGATGACATATTGGATTTGGGCAGGACAACCCTAACTCCATAAGGAAGTGGCTTCAGTTGGTTGCTTCCCTCACCAAGCAAGCAGATTGGTAGAATCTGCTTGGACTGGGCCGCACCCCTGGCCAGGACCCAGTGGGTCACTACAAACTAATTCCCTGAACTCGACGCACACTGATGCAGTGAAGGCCTGCAAAGGTTGACTGGCCCAGAGGGGAGGAGACAGCGCACACTGCCCTTACTTGAACTTCAATCTCTGATAGCAGACTCCAAAGGGCAGAAGCCCCTAGCTTGCATGCTCCAGAGGAGCCTTAACCAACAAGAAAAGGAGCTGGGAATTGCATTATACACTTGTATGGAAGGAACCAAAAACATGACAAGAAGAAGAAATAAGAAACAACCCCCAGCCCCCAATCCTGAGAATATTGATCCAGGAGAGGTAAATACAAAAGAGATTGAGGGCAGCAAACATGCAACATCAAACACAGCATTAGCGGACATAAACAGGTATCTTCAGGACCTCGTAAGTGGGATCAAAACTGAAATATTAATTCAAATTAAATAAGAGATAAGTAGAGTAATAAAAGAAAGGCTGGGCACCTCTCAAGAAGACACAGACAGAAGAAAGGAGGAACACAAAAGGAGTTTAATGAAGAATACAAAAAACCCCTAGAATTCATGAAGCAGATTCAAAGAGATTACCAGGAAACTAAAGACTCCATAGAAAGTTGGCAAAACTGCTTGAAAGAAACCAAAGATAGGCTATCAAAAATTGAACACAGGCTTGCAATGTGTGACCATGAAAGGGAAGATCTCTTAAAAATAACAAGGGAGCAGGCAGTAACAATTGGAAGGCTACAGGACGACAAGAGGATCTATAACTTAAGAATAAAGCATGTGAATGAAGAAGCAGGAGTCAAAACAGAGGAATTGCAAAGGCTATTCACAGAAATTATTAAGGAAAACTTCCCAAGCATAGAAAAAGGAAATGATATGCAGATGTACAAAGCATGCAGAACGCCAGCCACCTACAACCAAAACAGAGCTACACCTAGACACATAATAATCAAGATCCCAGAAATTCAATTTAAGAACAGAATATTAAAAGCCATTTGAGAAAAGAAACAGATCACCTATAAAGGAAAACTCATTCAAATCACAGCAGACTTCTCGACACAGACCATCAGGTCAAGAAGAGCTTGGAGTGAAGTAATTCAAGCCCTGAAGGAGAACAACCTCCAGCCCACATTGATGTATCCTGCAAAACTCTCTCTAGAAATTAATGGAGAAAAAATATGCTTCCATGACAAAGAGGAACTAGGAGAATTTGTGACCACCAGTCCAACTCTACAAGAAATACTGAAGGACATTCTAAGGAGAGAGAACAAGAATACGAGCATTTCAGGAACAGTGGCAGAGAGGCCTCAGTGAACAGGGCAGAGAGTGGAGTGGAACAGAAATATAGACAACCAATGGCAGAAAAAACAGAATAGAGAAATAAGGCAAAGAAGATTGGCTGCAATCTCTAGTATAGATGGCCTTGAAATATTAACAGAGAGAAACACAGACAGAGTAGATCAGGAGATAGGGTCCATTGAGATGCTCTATATAGGGAGGCAGTGGGCCCAAAATAAGCAGTGCACACTATGGGAGTGAAAGGGGAGGGATTGTCTAAAAAAGGGAGGCAGAGGATATTGTTAATT